>JABBMZ010000080.1:0-140825 GCA_013403795.1 Teratosphaeria pseudoeucalypti
CCCCCCCCCCCCCCCCAAAAAACCCCGCTCAAAAAGATCTAAACTCCGGAATCCCCACCTCCCCCACAACCCACACCCTCCCACCCTCCTCCATCCTCAACTCCGCCCGGACCCCCTCCGCCCTCCCACACGTCCGCGCGAACCCGGGATCCGCCTCATTCAACACGATCCTCGTATCGACCCACGCGTGCGCACCCACGGCCCCGCAGACCGTCGCCCCGCATTCGACCGCGGACCCGAACCCGAGCGCGTGGCCCGACGCCGTCGAGAGCCGCGAGACCGTGCGGTCGTTGACGTGCACGTGCTGGTCGTAGCACGAGGTCGAGGCGTTGTACGAGTCTGGGTTTTTTTTCTTGGACTTTAGGAGCGAAAAAAAAAGGGAGAAGGGAAGGGGGAAAAAGAAGAAACGTACAGGAACTCGTGACCCGATCACCCGGGTGCACCGGCACAGGGCGTCATCTGCCGCGGCGCGGCGCCCTTGGGCAACGTGTACGCGAAGGAGGTCCAGCCTTTGTCCTGGCCGCCGCTCTGGTCCGTGATGGCCTGGATCAGGTCGCCGGTGGAGGTGCCCATGCCGACCCAGAGGCTCAGGTCGCCGGCGTTGTGGGCGGGGACGTCCGGGACGATGAGGGTGGATGTGGCGGAGCGGATCCAGGCGTTGGGGGAGGTCGGGCCGAGGGAGAAGGCGGGGCCCATGGCGGCTTGGGTGAGGAGGGGGAGGGAGAGGATGGAGGGCATGGTCTTTGGTTGCGAGTTGATGTATTGGGGGATGGGTAGGGAATGTTGGTGGTGTTGTTTGCGAGACGGGAAATCGAGAGCTGGGCCTGACCTACGTTAAGAAGCCTTTTGATGAGGCTGCACGGGTGAATGAAGGGGTTGATCGACGGTATAGCACGAACTGAGCGAGACCGACGATACTGCGTCTGTGTAAGGGCTTGCAACGGCCAGAACGTCGCGAAAATCTCCCGGTCGGGTTTGAGGGAGGGTCTGAACCCTAGAGCGGCCTTCGCATTGTTGGAATGTTTGAGGTTTGATGAGGATGGCAATGTCCCTTTGCTATTCGACCGCAATAGTGTTGGCGGCTCGATGGTGGAGTCAATAGCCCGGCGTGGTCGCATCAGGCTGGCATGGTTTCTGATCCTAGCGCGAAAACCCCGGCCCCGCAACGGTCTGTCACCACGCACACTTCTACAGATCCATCTCCTCGACAACCATACCACACTCAACACAACTCTTCTTCGTCATTCCCGTCTCGGGATCCTCGACCGTCCTGCCCCATTCATGTTCGTGCCTCCCCCTTCCAATGGTATCACCAAACTCACCTCCGCCACCTTGTCTCGCCCGTTTGTACGCTTCGACTCTCGTCCGCTTCTTCAACTCATTCAGCTTGTTCCGGAACTTCTTCTCTTTATTGGCCTTCTGCTGATCTTTCCTCCTCTGGAACTCTTCATCCAAAGCCTCCTCGCCACCCCATTTCTTGAAGGCGAAGTCTTCCAGCTGGTAGCGCACATAGAGCATCATGTCGTGATAGGTGCTCTTGTGCGGATTGGGCTTGTTGAGATGTGGAAGGATGAGGTCGTCTTTGAGTTCGGGGTCGGTGAGGAGGTAATCGTCCTTGGCTTCGGTCTTGGTGAGGAGGGAGTATTTCTCGGGGAACTTCTCCTTGCAGGTGTGACAGACTTGACAGCGCAAGACCTCGTCCCAGGTCCAGTCGATCTCGAGACTCGCGCATTCGCGACACTTCTTGGTGATCTCCCTCTTGTCCAGCACTGACAGGCCGGGCTCGTATGGGCCTTGGCGCCGGTCTCGCAGCTTCTTCTGCAGTCGCTGTCGCTCCCACTCCTTCAACGACATGCCCGCCGGCTTGCCCTCCTGCTCCGAATGCAACGCTTTGTTGTGGGGATCGTCGTCGGCCGTCATGAAGCCGCCCTTGGTGTCGGTCATCTTGCTGAAGTCGTACTCGACATAGTTCTTGAACTTCCTCGCCGCCTGGACACCGTCGTCTTGCGGGGCGGAGATGGCATTGTTGGTCGAGGGGCTGCGAGCATCGCGGACGGACGACGTGGGTGGATTCGACGAGGAGGAGATGGCGGTATGGGACCTCTTCTGGCCGGCGACGGGGTGTGGCGGTGGTGGTCGAGAGCGTAAGGCTTTGGCGCGGAGACGCGACTCCTCCATGCGACGGACCTGCTCCGGGGTAATGTCCATCGCGGGGGCTGACGGGGCGGACGGGGGCGTCGATGGCCGGCCGTCTTCGGCCATGGCGGGATGTTGAGATGTCGTGTGTTTGAGGATCAGGTCAGGCCGAGTCGGAGGGTGATGAGTCTGATGACGACGAAAGGGACCAGCACATGCTCACGACGGCTCTACCGGACTTTGCCTCTCGGCTGCTGATTGGGCATGGTGTACGGCCACTAAGGGCAGGCTGAGACATGCACTATCTGCAGATTGTCCTACTCTCCTCCCACAATATACATCTATTGAAATCAATCAATACCTGGTCATGCCCCCTGAACCCATCCGGACCGAAATAAACATCAGCCCCAAAGAACCCCAGATATCTATCGGATCCCAAATCCCTCACCCCTGCACCCACCTCATTCCCTTCCACCTCTCCACTCCCCATCATCCGCCCCCAAATACTCGTCCTCGTCCTCGTCCTCCCCCCCCCCTCGCTCCCCTAAACACAGCTGCCACATTACCTGACCATCAGCCTGACCCCCTGGAATCCCTGCAGAAGCTGCTCCCAGCTCGCCGCACAAGCGGAACTCGAGGCAGAAATAGCAGCGATCAAACAGACTCCACTTCTCTGACAGTACCAGCGGAGCCTTAATATATAGCTGGGGCATGCCGGTTTTGGATCAGGCGGATCGCGATCCAGAGATGGAGAGAGTCATTCACCCTGTCATATGCACGTTCGGACCCTTCTCCAACGTCCTAACCTGCTCTTTATACCAGAATAATGCAACCGTCAAAACGTATACCGATGTGATCCGTCGACTGAAGCTGTCCTACAGGTATGCTTCTCCTAGATCTTATGAGGCCCTCGACGACAACGCTCAGTCCGATGGCCGCGCTCGCCTCGTGATGATGGCAGAGGTACAGTACAGCTTCCGAACAAGCCCAAGCCTGCGCTCTCCTTGTAACATGAATCGAGATCCGACAGAGTTAGCGGGCGAGCATGCTCCTCATGCCTTGGTATCGATGCGCGAACGCTCCTTGGACCACCAAAGTTCGAGAGATCCTTAGGGACTGCATGAGGACGACAAGGCCAGCTCGGCCACTGTACAACGAGAGATTGCATAAATGCCATTCGGAACGCTGTTAGAGCGCCCTCCGTTCTTGTCTTGCTCACTCCAACAGGCTTGTATCCTTGCTGAGTCTGCTTCTCCAAACGCGGATGCGGCTCCTCACGACTGAGACGATGCATATATCAGAGGTACCCGCCTTCCAGCCGCCTACCACCCACCACTACGAGCAATGTAAGAGAACCACCTTCAGACCAAATCAACGAACAAAAACCAGTCAAAAAGCCCTTCCCCACCATCTTCAAACGCACGACCATGCAGCTCCTCACCACGCCTCACCTCGCACTCCTTCTCACCTGGGCAGTGCAACCGTCGCTCGCCGACTGCGATAGCTGCGACGCTCTGTCAGGCAAATCCGCCGGGTACCCATGCACCTTTGTACGTGCCCCCCCCCCGCTGCAGCATTATCATCATGAAATCCAACGTCGAGAACACTAACGTACGAGCTCTTAGGAAAATCCATACAAGGGACCTGGTGCCCCCGAGTGTTTGGCAGGAACGTGCTACTTCACGTACAACTTGTGCGATCCGAACTGGGAAGGGTGCCACACTTATACGTGCTCGTAAGGGAGCCAAAGGGTTGGGGCGGATCAGGCGGCTAGCGAAAATGTTGGGGAGATATGACCTGACTGTCTACAGGTATTGAGCCGATGTCTTGTCGTTGAGGTCGGAAAGAATGGATCTCAAGGGCGTCGTTGTGCTGCATACGATTGATCTGCATCTACGTGCTGGTCTGCAAGTATTTCTGCATTCAGTCTCCTCCCGTTCAGTGCTTTTTTCCGGAGCTAGATCTTCTCGCCTGGACCACAGTTCTGCAGGATCTGTCCGGGAGAGCAGTAGATCTATCGATCGGACAGGCCCAGGTGGCTCAGGGCGATGGGAAGAAGAAGCGGTCGTCTTCCAACCAGGCATTGCTTTCTGAAAAACCCGTGTACTGTACAGCTCGGGTTCGAAGAAGCGGGCTCCGAAGATCACCCTACGTTAAGAGCTGGATGTCCTTTTCTTTGACAGCAGCAGCAGCAGCAGCAGCAATAAGGTACGAAGTCTTGGTTCGCACTTGGCCCGAGGGAACGACGGTATGTGCGAGGAGTCCCGTTCAATATATTATACCTCCGTCTCGTGAGCATGTTCAACAATGGAATCTCAGCACTTGGTTCACCAGCTCATCGCCCAGACCTTGGACGTCCCGATGGGAGAGCTGGCGCGTCTACCGAGGTCGTGATCCCGCAAGTCACGACCGGACGTGAACCTACACACATCCTCTTGGCAATAGGGCAGACCTTGCTTGGTTGATGGGGAGTGGAGGCCAATGCCATCTGATTCTCGTCGGAATGTGCAATGGTACGAAGGTATACGAGAAAGATCTCTACACCCAATGCTCTTTGCATGTGCGTTGTAACAATGCTACTAACGTCCGGCTGTTCTGTGCTTGCACAACGACATGCATACCGCTTATCCTCACTGCATAGGTCAGGTATGTGTTGTGTGAGATCCTATCGTCGGAAAACACACCTCAGGATGTCGAGCATAAGCGGTACAAACCTCGGCATGCTGGATGGATGGGCATGCCGCCTGCCAGCGCATACATATGTCGAGCATTGAGTGGTAGGTAGTCTCGCATCTCAACAGAACAGACCTGGTGTCTATATAGGGTGCCTCATCATGTACCCGACATACATAATACCTAGGTAGCTGCCACAAAAGTCCCTGCATTGCCAGTTAGGTCCCTTTGTACTCCTGGTTCCTGTCAATCAATTCCGTCCGTCCCCATCCCGGCCGGCCATCAGCGGGGCAAACGGTTGTCGAGTCACATCCCCGCCAGAAAAGTCAAGGTGACTCCCACCCATTGGCGTCATACGGTTTGTGTTCCTGCATGTGCTTTCTGTACACACATTATTACAGCCCACACATAACCCGCACGCCCACACACACACATCACTGACCATGGAGTTCCCACTCATCCGGCGTGAGACTCCAGACAAGCCCCAGCCCTACTACACCAACGGCGGCACAACAACCTCCATCACCTCACGAATATCCCACACCGAAGAGCGGAACCTCCCCGGCGGCGCGAACTGGGTGGTGCAGAAATTTGGCGGGACGTCCGTCGGCAAAGCCGCCGTCAAGATCGCCGAGGACATCATCTTGGCCGGGCTGAAGGAAGGTGGGGATGGGAGGGCGAAGCAACGCATTGCCGTCGTGTGCTCGGCGAGGAGCACGGGCACCAAAGCTGAGGGGACGACGAACAGGTTGTTGAGGGCGGCGAGGGATGCGGAAACGAGTGGCAGCATGGACTATGTCAAGATCGTCCAGGCGATCGAGGAAGACCACCTCGCCGCGGGCAAGCGGGATGTGAGCAGCGAGGCCATCGTGCACGAGTACGCGCAGGCGGTGAGCAGAGAGTGCGACGTGCTGCAGAAGATCCTGCAGTCGGCCCAATTCCTGCAGGCCGTCACGAGCCAGACCATGGACATGGTCATGTCGGTCGGCGAGAAGCTGTCCTGCCTCTACATGACTGCTCTCTTGCAGGACCGCGGTGCCAAGGCCGTGTACGTCGACCTGAGCGAGGTCATCCCCTTCGCCCCGGCCAAGGGCGGTCTGGGCGACGACTTCTACCTCCAGCTCGGCACGGCCTTGGGCGACAAGGTCCGCTCGTACGGCGACGACGCAGTGCCAGTCCTGACCGGCTACTTCGGCAAAGTGCCCGGCGGCCTGCTCGAACAGATCGGCCGCGGCTACACCGATCTCTGCGCCGCCCTCATCGCCGTCGGCCTCCGCGCGCGCGAGCTCCAGATCTGGAAAGAGGTCGACGGCATCTTCACCGCCGACCCACGCAAAGTCCCCACCGCCCGACTCCTCGACGCCGTCACCCCGTCCGAAGCCGCCGAGCTCACCTTCTACGGCTCCGAAGTCATCCACCCCTTCACCATGGACCAAGTCATCAAAGCCACCATCCCCATCCGCATCAAAAACGTCATGAACCCCCGCAACCAAGGCACCGTCATCTTCCCCGACCCCGCCGACACCCTGATCAACAAGCGCCCGGGCCTCTTCCGCAACCGCTCCGTCTCCAGCCTCCTCGCCCAGAGATCCGCCCTCTCCAAACCCAAGCGCCCCACCGCCGTGACCATCAAGCCCAAGATCACCGTCCTGAACGTGCACAGCAAAAAGCGCACCCGCGCCCACGGCTTCCTCATGTCCATCTTCTCCACCCTCGACAAGCACGGCCTCTCCGTCGACCTGATCTCCTCCTCCGAAGTCCACGTCTCCATGGCCCTGCACTCGGAGAACAGCCTCCTCTCCGGCCACGGCGAGGAGGAGATGAAGATCGAGTCCGCCGCCCTCCGCGGCGCCGTCGACGACCTGTCCAAATGGGGCGACATCGACCTGGTGCCCGACATGGCCATCATCAGTCTCGTGGGTCGGCAGTTGCGGAGCATGGTCGGCATCTCCGGGCGCTTCTTCAGCACCTTGGGCGAGAACGGGATCAACATCGAGATGATCAGTCAGGGTGCCAGCGAGATTAATATTTCCTGTGTTATTGAGGAGAGGGAGGCGAATCGGGCCTTGAACGTCGTGCATACGAATTTGTTTACGTTTTTGGAGAATTGAATGCGTTTTGGATTTTTGGGGTGGGCATAGCGGTGCGTTGGACAGGAAGGAAAAGTTTCCTACAGGGTTGCATATCCATTGGCATTGTGCGGCTGGGAGAAAGCGAGAGTGATGCAGATTTTGTTCATAGAGAGCGGGCTGAGCTTGGTCTGTAGCCCCTCGCGATAGATTCGTTCGCCGGAGGTCATGATGCGGTGATGTTAGCGAAAAAGCAATGCATTGCATGTCCATCCCATTCCCATATATAGCGATTTGTGAAGCATGCGATGGATACTACAGATATGAATCAGCCATCACAGCCACCGCCCATTCCTGTACTCCAGACCCGCCTCGGAACATCCAGCACCTCGTCATAGCCCCATCGATTCGGGATCAAGCGCGCACACCCCCTGCGTCTCGATCTCGCGCGGCGCGGACGGCCCCTCGAGCACGAATTGCGAAGGAGAGAAGCTGTCCTGACCGGGTGGGAGAGGCAGAGATTCGCTGGATTCGAGCGACATGTCTGGCTGCGATGTAGGTACCGCGATTAAATCATCGAGGGGTTGAGTGTGTCGTGGAGTCGTGGTAGGGGAGTTGGGCACACAGATTGGGCTAGCTCGCATTCTGGTTGGGGCTCGGAGTGGTGGGAGATGCGATGGGTCTGCCTTGAGTGGGTTGTTTTGCATCACAGGGGGAATGATCGCGCGTTGAGTTTTGTGTGCTGGCGGTGGTGAGATCAGCTGTGGAGCTATCCATGGTGGACTGGCGGCTGGGGTCTTCGAATTCTTTGCCTTTAGCGGGTTGGTCACGATCGCGGTAGGCAAGAAAGTGTGCTGCGTCTTGTTGTGAGGCGGCAGCGGCGTCGGCTGTGGACCTGCTCGGGGAGGGTTTTTGGCTGGGACCTGCTGCCCTGGCAAGTGCTTCGAAGTGACCGCTTCGCTAGGCCGCGCAGCATACTCAGGCTTGTTGTCAGGTGGTACAACATTCGTCGTGTCGATGAACTCGATAAGATCCGCAGCTGGTCCTCGCGGCTTCCAGTCGAAAACAGCGCGCTGGTAGGCGCCCTCCATTTCAGCCGCGTAATGACGGTTCGTGAGCCAGTCATGTTGTAGCGCACTTTCCGCAGTCAGCCGTCGGATCTCTTCGACTTGTAAGCAGCCTGCGATGAACGACTTCGGCTTGCGGCCGATAGGTTGCCATTCTGGATCCGTGTCGAGGACACTCAGATCCCACCGGTTGGGCTGATCCCGGCCATCTCTGAAATCGACTTCGTAGAGCAGCTTGTTGGTGAGCAGAGTGGCGGTTATACAGCCGATGGACCAGATGTCAACGGCCTTGGTATATCCGTTGCTTCGTTGAAGGTCGTATCTGACGTGATTGAAGAGCTCTCTGCTTCGATGTCAGTAGATGAATGGTTTTTGCGTCACGAGTCAGGCTTACGGAGCGATATAGCCATAGGTGCCCACAATTGTTTGCATGCGAGCAACCATTGAGGTTGCCATTGTGCTCTTGGCATAGTCGAGCCGACGAGCTTGTCCAAAGTCGGTCAGGACGACTCTGCAGCCTTCGCGCCACGAGGTCATAAGCACATTTTCCGGCTTGATGTCTCGGTGCACAATCTGCTTGCTGTGAAGGTAGTCCACAGCCTTGAGGAGCTGTCGGACGATAGCCGCAGTCTCTGCTTCGCGAAGCGGACCATGTTGCTCGACGAATGATAAGAGATCGCCGCCCGTGATGAGTTCAGAGAAGATGTAGATGTTATATGAGGCGCAAAAGACCTTTTCGAGACAGATGATGTTGGGATGATCGAGATCCTTCAGCACGTCAAACTCTCTTGCAAGTCTGTCGCACTTCTCGACCATCGGCACAATCTTGCAGGCGAGTTGCTTCTTAGTTGACTGCTTGACGGCCAGGACGACAGCAGCTTGGCCTCCTGATCCAAGTACACGGCCCGTGACGTGGTACTGCCGCCTGAAATGTTCTACTTCGGCTCGAGCATTGTTACTTAAAGCGCTCAGCCGGAGATTCTCGACATCTGCGAGGACAAAGGCACAAGATATGTCTCTGGTCAGCTGCAGTTCATCGTCGTGGTTGAGAAGAATGTCGCCACTGTCTCGAGCGAGGAATGTCTCGTCACCGGGGCTATTGAAGCCGGAGCGCCTGAGCACGACTGGGTTGCAGGAAAGTACGCGCATGTATACCAAAGGGGCGACCCTTTGGTCGTCGTCGTCATCCTCGAACATGATGCATCGAAAGCGAAGATGGTGCGTCGAGATCGTCTGCTCGCATGTGCCCCAGACCTCCATGATGTCCTTACGCCCAATGTCGATTCGTTCATTTCGATAGATCGGGTATTCACCTGCGCAAGTCAACGGCCGGTCTCAGAAAGCCTTAGAAGCCGACGTACACTGCTCAAGCTGTGGCGAGTCGTGAGAGAAGATGAGCAGCGCGATCGGCTTTTCATTCAGGTAACTAGCCATCACGCGGCCTTGGCACACAATCGGCCCAGCCTTTTCCACTTGCCTGACCACCCACGCCGATGTGAGGTGAAAGGTTACATGTAGGTCGCCGTAGACCATTTGGAGAAGGTGCGACTGCCGCCTAGCGGCCTTAGGCATGTCAAGCGCCACCTCACGTGTCGAATCTTGAGAACATTCACAAACCAAGGTCGTAGTATATACACTGACCCGTTCTGAAGTTGAAGACGCATGCTTCGCGTCCACCTTCGCCGTGCTCGATCCATTTCTTTCGCCAACCGCTCAGGATTTCCTGCACCTGCTGCAAGTACTGTCGCTCATTCAGCTGTACGTTCTGTATCGCCTTCTTCCAGCTATCAGCGTCACTGAATCTTGCACCTCTCAGAGACTCGAGCACCTCATCGCGAGTCTCAATGGCAAGTATAGGCGCTTCCTTCCATGTCTCGATCTTCTCGGCCCATTTCTGTTGGGCTTCCGCAACGATATGAAACTTGTTGGACTTCTTACTGCGGTGTTGCGCCATAAGCACTTGCACGTTGCCTTTGCGGTCATTAGCATCGTGGTGACTCGACTGTCGCGCGAAAGCCGGTTGTCGGGGCTTGCTCGTCTCCATGTCGCGGAGTTCCTGCTGTACACGACTCACTAAGGTCGAGATGGGAACGTCGAGCTCTTCCGCGTTGTTACCGGTAATTGTCAGGCGAACAGTATGTGATGCTTCATGACGGATGGCGACGACCAGTGAATGCTCAGCTGCCATCTCCCCCGAGCTGTGATTGCTCGTCGCCGCGAGCTCAGCACTTACACCATTTGCCCATAGCGAGATCAGCACTCTGATGCCGACAGTCATGACAGCTTCTGTTCCGGCTGCTTCTACCAGTACGTCGCAGCGCTTTGCTAGCGGCTCGGCAGACTTCCTATCTTTGAGGAAGGGGCTCTTACCAACTTCACGGACATTCTTCACCATGTGTGCGACAATCGGATCGAGACCAATGGCCACTCCGACTGCACCTCCCCAGGCGTTGTCCGAGGAGGCATTTGGACGGTGTGCCTTGATGAGTTTATCGTAGCGACCACCAGCAGCTATGACTATCCGTGTTGTTTTGCGCTCAAGTACACACTGGAACAGCATACCATCTTCATAGAATTTGGCGTTCACACTTGCCAGAGGTGCCACATAGAGCCTCTGTTGGAGAGCAAACAGTTTGATGAATGAAAGAGTCTCGCGCAAGGCTTTGATGCCCTGCTCGAGCTGGTGCCTCAGTCGGGGACTACTGTTGGCGAACAGCTCCTGCACACGTCTGAATGCCTTTTCTGGGCTATCTCTGAAGTCGAACTGCTGAAGGTCATCAAGAGTAGTGTCTGGAAGCCCAAACTTTCGCAGCTCAGCACGGACTTTTTGCCAGGTCCATTGCACAAAGCCCAATCTGCTGATTGTCTCCTTGACTGCAGTGTGCTGCGGATGAGGAATGCGACAGAACTCCAAGATGGCATCCAGCATCGCCATGTGATTCAAATGGAAGCAGACATTGGTCGAGGAAGCGAACACGGGCACTTCACAAGCGATCTCGTCCATGACCTTCAGCGCTTCGGCTTCATCGAGAGCAGGATTATCTCCGGCACTACATTGCGCGATGTCGAAATCGACTTCCTCGCTCACCCTCGGCGGCCCACCAGTCAGCGCATCGCGGTACGCTGCACCAAATACGAACGTCCTCTTAACGGCTGGAGGTCGACGGGCAAGTTGTCTCGCGTTAGGCAGTGTGAGGTCGTATGGCAGCTGGAGCAGGTTGCCAGAAGCGTCAAGAATCTTAACTACTTTCGGGTCCGTGTAATAGCCGGAGCGAGGAAAGACGCTCTCACGCCTTGCCTCTTCGGCACCATGGCGGCGAAAGATGTCTTCTAGGATTCTACGTGATACCGAGCGGAGCCGCATGCTCGTAGCGTCCTCGCCACTGGCAGAAGACGGCGACTTCGCGTCCCATGCCAGCGCCTTTACCCGATCGCTGGTGTTGTGTGCGAAAAGTGCCGACATCATCTTTTGATGGTACGGAGACCTTGGATCTGACAGACCATCGAGCGCTTGTCGTATCGTCTCATCTTCGATCTTGACCGGAATCAGGTTTGTGCGGAGCAGCTCAGTGCTGCTTGGCCGTGCGCTTGGCTTGTGTGCAATGAGGCAGTCGACGAGCTTTCCCTGCGCAGCTTTCTCTTCACCCGCCTGGTAGGCTGGTGGCAGCTCATTCTCCTTCTCACGAATCTGTTGCAAAGCTCGTATGCGCTCCATCGCTGTCCCAAATTGTTCACACATCTCGAAGAACATAATTCCCAAAGAGTACATGTCCACTTTGTCGTTGTATGAACCGAGGGATGCTGACCGCAGTTCTGGTGCCACATATAGAGCCGTACCAACACTACGCGTCAATTCACCGCCACCGCTCTGACCACTCATTGTACCAGCTCGCTCCAGAAATTGAAAATGCCCAGTCGTGGCGAGGCCGAAGTCTCCAATCTTTGGGTTTCCGGCAACGTCAATGAAGACATTGTCTGGCTTAAGATCACGGTGTATGATACCATGACTGTGAATGTGCGCTAGGCCTTCTGTGATCTGCCGTACATATCTCCAGGAGTCATCGGTTGACATGCCTCTTCGGATCAGGTCACGCAGTGTTTGCCTTTCGCAGTACTCCATCTGGATGTAAAGAAGTGATGGTAATCGGCGCGAGTCTGATCGTGACTTTCTCAAACGCAGGGCTGAGACGCCAGAGCCAGACACTTGCGAAGACCCGTTTGCAAGCTGTATTCGATCCTGGTCTTCAGCGGTCGCTTCGTCCGATGAGGCTTCAGAGTCATCGTCGCCAAATTCGATTTGAGGATAGCCGCTTGAGCTCACAAAGTCAAGGCCACCTGTACTGTAGCCGCCGAAATCCATGCGAGGTCCGTCAGAACTTTCGTCCTCATCCTCTTCCTCGATGGCCTCTTCGGTGGTCGTTGTCGCCGTGGTCGTGGTGTCTTCCTCAGAGACGGCATCGGAGATATCTGTCTCGACCCAAGTGGAGAAGTAGCGGACCACATACGGGTGATTAAGTCTATTGAGTAGCATCACTTCTGAAAGAACTTGGTCCAGGAACTGCGGAGCTTGTTTGACCTTTAATAACATGAAGAAGTTAACTTTCGGTGCCGAGCATCTGCTTTAGTAAGGTAGACTGTTGGCTCCAGCATTGGAAGCAAGTCAACAGATCAGGCCCGGCTCCTGCAAAGCTTACGTGGACTTCATGTGAGATATGGGACTTACCTTTTTGACCGCATATACGCCTACACGATGCAGCAGGACAAGGTCAGCACAATTTCCATACGTAGTGCTTGTTCTACACGATACAACTTACCTCCGTCCAATTTGTTTCGAGCTTTCACAACTTCGCCGAAGCCTCCTTTGCCTAATCGACCCAATTCCGTGAAATCCGCAGCGTATCTTGACATTGGCTCCATGATGTTAGACGAATTGTGCCGGGATCTGCGCTTCAATGGGCTCATGATCGCAGAGCTTGTTGGACGCTGAGATTTCCTGGCGGTGAGTGGCACCTCGTCCATTACGGCCGCATCAGTCCGCAGAAACTCGGATGGTAAGAGATCGAACGCAGATGGCCTTTTCTTTGACTCCATGGCAAATACTTTGCACGCAAAATCGCTGAAAGCGTCGGAGACGTCCAGACGACCAAGCATGTGCTGCGGACTTTGATATTCGCTGGTGACTTGGAGACCGAGGAACATCTGAACGGCCACAACACCTAAATTCCAGATGTCCGCCTTCCGGCGCATCGCTGGAATCGCAGATTCTGCTTCAGAAGATAGCCATTTGCTCGGAATCTGCTGATCATGAATTCCTAGCACCCACTGCCCCAATTGTCCAAGTTTTGTTGCGAAATCTGGGCTACTTCTGAGGTAGATGGACCCAACATTTAAATTACCATGAGCAAGACCATGGTGATGTAAGAAGTCAAGGCCTTCGAGAAGCTCGATGGTAAATTGTCGTGCTTTGCTAACGTGCAGTCCGCCAAGATCGAGGACCTCACGTAAGGTTCCACGCTCGGCCCATTCACTGCAGAGAGTAACTTGTGAACTCCCATCGTCGATTCGATCGACCCTGTACGCCAGTAAGCCAAGAATGTTGCTATTCCTAATCTTGCTGAAGGCCTCCAGTGTTGACTCGATTTGCATAATGTCTTCCCGAGACTTTCGAACCACCAGCTTCTTCACTGCGACCAGAGGCAATGATGACTCTGAGGATCTGGGTTGTCCAAGATACAGCTTCGCATCGCGTGCTTGAGACACCAGGTGAACAACTGAGATCGCGTGAAATTCCACAGTGCCATTGGGGAGGTGTACATTTGCTGGTTGATCGAAAAAAACGTCGGTCTCGGAGTTCATGTCTTCTGAGAGGTTTTTGCTGGCCTTGCGTCGTTCCTTCCTCTGAAGTTCACGGTCGACCATTTGCTGGAGCATCCTATGTCACCTATGTCAGAATGTCATGTGTCGATGCAGACGAGGGATCTCTCCAGGCTGGCGCAAGCAAGGAGCAGCTTGAGAGACGAAGACGGATGCCTAAATGTGTGAGAGTGTTGTGTAAGACTTGCTCTTACCTGGCTTCTTCTTCCGCCGCTTCACGTTGGCGACGTGCTTCAGCTTCTTCAGCTTCCTTGGCCAGAGCATTCGCCACTTCTTCGGCGTTTGCCCGTTCTTCTTCAAGGCTAGGTAGAGTGCCAGCTTGTCTAGCGGTCACAGCATCTTCCAAAGCTTCTTGGATCTCACCAGCAATTGTGTGTATCATAACTTCGCCGAGCATTTGTTTCGGTCGCTTTTCCAGAACACTACGTACACGTTTCTGGGTCCTTTCATGGTATCTTTCCAGCCCGGAAACATCTAGCAATGGTGCTGACTTAGGATATGTGGCCGTCAAGCGTACAATGAGCACGACATAACTCTCGAAATCCGAGAAGGAGCGTAGCGTGAGCTTGAAGCTTCGATCGGTACTCTTGCTCCATGCTCCCTTGGTCTCTACTTCTTCGTAGTCTTCCATGTAAATGGCTTGGAGGACCTCACACTCCTCTCCCTGGACGACTTCATAATTGATAACAGGCGAGCTTGCCTCTGCAGCAGCCTGCTGTCGACTCGCAACGGTGACATTAGGGGTCCTCTTGTTCCATGGAGATTTTGGAGCCATTGTCACCGCATGATCAAGCCAAGATCATCCTGCTGATTTTGCTTGTATACTATCAGGTCCCTACGAGAATCTCGAGGTAAAGGTTCTCTGGGCGTTATGCGAAGCTGAACCTGGCGTCAGGGGCCCCTGCAACGTCGACGAGGTGCAGCCGAAGCCGCACTCTACGTAGGCGGTGACATTGTTAGATGTGATAAGTATCGAGAACTTGTCGTTATAAGAGAATGAGTCTTCAGTAGCGTCGTGCAAGTAATAATGGTAGATCACATTCCGTCGAGCACGTGGCGGTGCGGGGCGGTCCTGATCCCTACTATGCACTAATTTGGCAATATGTAAACAATGACCTGCCGGCTTGACCAACGTCAATCTCTCTGCTTCCAGGTATCTCAGTAGCGCACAGCTCTGCGATTTGGCTGATCATTCTGGCGTGACCGACGGTCTATCTCAACAGCACGAAGCACCTCAATCAAAAATGCTTCACTGGCTTGCAGGCTCAAAGCCGCCTGAGCCTTCGGGTATGAAAGATAGCAGCGCAAGACGGACTCCCAAGAGCTGTAGAACTGACAAGTGCCAGATCCCGACGCGACAGGATACGTCGAGCCTCCTGAGACACCCGCACCAGTCTTCGCAGTACGCGCGTTCAAACATGCAATCTTCGGAACGCCCCAGACTGTGCAACCGAAGCAAAGGCGCAACTCGAATACCGAGAACACGCGTTCGCGTGGTACCAACAGTCGGACTGAGCGACCGACCATGATGCGTCCTAAAAGCGTCAGTGATGCGCGCGCTCTGGGCTTCGGCGAAGAGCTGCGACCAGTGCCCGAGGCAATGGCAAGTCCGACAAAGGGGATCCTCGTGACGCCGGGAGCCGCAGCCGCAAAGCGAAAGACAGTCACATTCGGTGAGCAGGTCACGGACAACGAGGACAAGCGGCCGATCAAAAGTGGACTACCTGACGATTGCCCGGGGAAATTTCCAAGTCCATGGACTAAGCCGACTGTGGACGACAGGGACGACGGAGACGAAGTCGAAGATGCAGGCAGAGCGCGACCTTGGAGCAAGCTCACAGAAGCGTTGGAGCAGGTTAGAGACGAGTCTGCCAAACGCAAACGGTCAGAGAGACGTGACGAGGTCGAGAAAATCGAAGACACAGGCGCATCAGAGCCATCGAGAGAATGCTGCAAGCGGTGGATAGCACAATTCGACGCGTATCGAGAAAAGTCTCAGCGAGACGTTAGGAAGCTCATACAGAAGCAGAAGATGGCCAAGGACTTCGCAAGGCACAAGGATATGCAATGCACAGATCTGGCTGATCAGCTGCGGCAGGAAAGAAAAAAGGTTGACAGACTTGAGAAGAAGACTGTAGAGCTTGAAGCGCAACTTCGGGAGATGCAACAGCGTCTGGTCAAAGACAGCACAATCGCTGCGAAGTCAGAGACAGTAGCGCCATCTGCGAAGCTTGCGCCTGTAACCCATCAGAGCAAGCATATAGGCGCAATGGAAGCCAAGCAAGATGGAGCAGCTGTTGCAGCCCAGCCTGCTCGCTTGGCAGCCAGGAGGGCGGCTCCCAGAGAGGATAAGATGTCAGAGCGCCAACACCACCCCCGGATCGCCTTGGAGAAGGTGACAAACCTTGAATCTGACACCACACTGCGGGCGAAAGCCAGGGCGCGCCCCGAAGGTGGTCGGTCAGAGGCAACTGATGACATTTGGAATCAGGCCATCAGATCTTCGAGCCCAGCACGAGACCAGAACAAGTCCAATACGGCCGCACAGACTGAAAGGCTTGCGACTGATGCAACGAACTTAACGCCCTTAAAGTCACTCAATATCAACACATTACCAACCGCGAAGCTCACCCGTCGAGATTCTGCACAGCCATCCCCCCCGATTGATCGTTTTGCGAAAGAGCCTCTTGTTCGTCATGAAGTTGTCTACTCGCAGACCGCCTCAAATGACAAGCGCGCGGGTTCGCCGCTGCTACCAACGACCAACACCAGACAATCGGATGAGCGCCAATTGCTTCCACCGTCGCCGAGCTCGCCTATTGATCGCAAAGCTGCAGACATCGCCCAGGATTTGTCAATACGGATGCCTGCGTCGAGCCCATTCCTGAACACACCCGGACTCTCCCCTGTTGCTGGCAGTCCAGAGCGTTCTTACTTCGATCGCTGGGATAATTCTCCATCGAAAACATCTTCCGCGCCAGCTGTCAAGGAAAATATACCGCTTTCTGTCAAGCCGGCAGCGACGACAGAGAAGGTCAAGCCAATGGCTGCCTGGAATGCTATCAACGCGCCACCTGTGCCAGCCTCTCGACGCACTACAAGCATGACGACTAGGGACGGGCGGCAGGTAAGCAACGATCGTCTTGAGGCAGCAAAAGCGAGGATGGCTGCGAGAGGAAGAATCGTTTCCTAGAAGAATCGTTTCCTAAGTTTAGTATCGTTTAGAGTCATTACTTGGCTTGTGCTTTCGTTATATGATTACCTTAGCGAGCACGGTGTTGGCGGTAGTAGTGCAGTGACTTTGGGCACTTAAGTTGGGCATATGTAGCATATCGCTGTTGGCTCAGAGGATGACAGACATGGCCACAGATGCCTCATCTTCATGCTGGAAGGGTATGGTGGACAAGCATCGATCGTGTTAGGGGCAACTCGACCACCGTGATGAACGAGAAACAAGAACATCGAAGTTCAGCAGCACGTGTCATTTCATACGCAGCTACTGAGAGGTTTACTGAGATCTCAAAGACAGCCCAGCCCATTCAATGCCAGGCAGGCACGCCGGTGTTAGAGAAACTCGAGCATGCTTGTTCTTAAGCGTTCGCTTCCAACGCCTCATGGTCGTGATGATGACCCCGAGTCCTTGCCCTCTCTCACAGCCCTCATGCTCCCATAAGTCGTTGTCTTGGTTGTGCCGTCAGGTTCCGAGCCTTCCTTCAGCAGCTACTGGCTGGTCGCGTGATGATGTGGTCGCGGTTGTATTTGTGTTGCCGGACTGGTAATCTCGATGGGCGACTCGCTTATTTGCTGTGGTTGTGATCAGTGATGGATAAACGCATGGTCGTCTGACGATGCAAGCTTACCTGCGAGCTCTAGTCTTTCTTCTCTTACGCTTCAGGCGCCTGACACGCTTCTTCCTCCATTTCGCTCTCATCCTGGGCGAGTTGACTGCAACGACTGTCAGTCAATGGCGTTCGCAAGATAGGCTACGCCAATGTTCAATGGCGATAAATGCGTACCTGTGCCTGTGATGAGTTCGACGGTGATGGAAGGAAAGAGATTGGAGCTTGCACTGAGGAGTAAATGCTTTGGTGGGACCCGTGGACCTTGGCGCTTATGTCATACCGAGACATAGCCAGAATTTCCACCCTAAGGCATTCATGTCCAGCGATGGCAGCTCAAAGGAATCTCAAGCACCGCAATTACACGGGATACGATGCTCAATCGCATGAAAATTAGGTCAATGTTGTATTTAATGCACGGTCTCAAAATGCTGAATTGCTTCTGTTCACACTAAAGGATCTGAGACGCATTTCCCCCTGCTCACGCTTCACCATCACAGAGAAGGGCAGGAACAGGTCCATTTCCACCTGACCAGTGGTTCTAGGGTTCAACAGGCATTTCCCTATTCATTTTGTATCCTCGAATCGTCTCTAGCTGTCATGCTATGTCATTGCCATATACACATACGCCGGGCGCTGGCGTGTTCAATCCGCCGTCCTCCACATCGACATCCTTGATAACCTCCAGCGGTTGTTCTGTGGATGTCATGCGTTGCTCCAGATCTCCCGCGAAGTCTTTTGATACCGCCCCTCTCACAGACACCTCTCGCACTCCATATAACTGACGAAAGGGCGCAAGCATTTCCTCGACATCGTCATTGACGCGGATCCCGCCTTCACGCTGCCGGACCGCATCGGATTTGATCGAATCCAGCACCTCATTGCTGTTCGATATACGAATATGAACCCTCGTCAGGCGCCTACGAGCCTCCGCTGCTTCGAGCTCGCCACTGTCATGTGACGCGACATCGTCTTTCAATGCATTGACCAACCTTTGTACTTGCCTTCGCAGACCATAAGCGAGACCCTTTCCAGAAACATTGAACTTGATCATCCCTGTGTATGGGTCGACGTGATCGATGTGAATGGTCACTCTTTTGATGAGTCGAAGATAGCGCTGCGGAAGAAGGTCCAAAAAAGGCTTCCTGGCACTCGGTGCCATCCCGGAAGGCAGAAGCCACTGCAGTCTGAACACAATCTCATTGTAGGTGACGAACAACAAGAAAGTATTCCCGCCATATATCATATCCGCACACTCATCGTGAATCTGTCTGCAAACGCATAATAGCTTCGTATTGCCTCTCTGCCACACGACGTTACTGGAGCCATTCGAGCCAGCTATACGACGACTACTTGATGGTGCCGCTTGGGGCAAGACCATGCCTTTCTGGCTGCGCTTCTGAACAGCTGCGAAATTCCTGGCATGGCTTGCCAGAGGATTACTGTACAAAAAGTCCTTCGTCCTTGGGAGCAGGTAGCTGAAGATCTCCTGTCTCAATTCGATGGGCAGTCTTAACAGAGGGAATCGAGGCTTCATGCTCGCTGGTGACCGACATCGTCGCTCCAGCTCTTCCCAAGACTCATGCCTCCAGATGGGATTCTTGTGTGAGTCGCTGACGTGCGTCGTGGGTGCAATTTGTGGTGAAACATAGTAGTCGCGGCAGTTGTAATGCCCTTGGTCCATCACAAGCAGCGGGCACCTAGACCTCTGATGCCTGGATGATGCCTTGATGCTCAACGGGCGGATGCCGGGCTCATTAATAACTCTCGTCTAGCTGCGCATGGTTGTGTTTGGATATAGATTGACCTGAAGCTCGACAATGCGTGAATGATCCAATGGAACTGTCCAGCCGGGAGTGGTGCTAGCCAAAGCGAGCTGAAGCGCTTTGCCGTGTAAGCTGCCACGCAGCAACGGCGGCGTAAGTTGCATCACTCCTTGCGAGCCACAATCCACAGCCATTCCGTACAAAATGGACGGCCTTCGCTCGCCCGCGGTCTTGACTGACCTGAGCGATTCCTCGACCTGCAGCACGCTTCGACATGGACCATATCATAGCCCCAGCGAAGGGGTGTTCGCCATTTGAGTACGCGACCTCACTGCCGGACAGCTGTCGTGGAAGCAGTAGTTCGGCGCCTTGTCCGCACACAGAGAACCGACAGGAGGGGAGCAGAAGGAAAAGACGGCTGTCGTTTGGCTTGGAAGAGCAGCAAGAAGAAGGGCAATCAGAGGCGCGCAAGAAGAGCCGGCATAGCTCAGGCAGAAGCTCGAATCGTTTCGTTTGGAGAGGAGGCAGAAGACTCAGAAGGCGATCTGCTGCACCAAGCCATCACTACTCCAAGATGCATATCGAAAGCTTGCCAGCGGAGATCATATCTCACATATTCTTGTCCGTATCAGACGTGGGAAGCGCGATCAATCTTTCTTCGACCAGTCATTACCTGCGGGATGTATACCGGAAACAGAGAATCACTATCCTCAACCAAGCTGCCGACGCCGAATTCGGACCCGTCGACGATATCATCCAGGTCGTCACCCATAATAGCAGCCAGCCGGCGCACGTAGGTCGCAGTGTCCCGCTTTCGCACGCACTACTCCAGCAGATCATCCGAGCTGGGCGAGTCGCACAGAGATGGGAGCACTTCTACCCGTTCAAGAAATGGAAGGACGACTTCGAGAACCGTCGGCTGCTTTCAAATGACGAGCGCTGGCTCTTCCGACGTGCTGTCTACCGCTTATGGCTCTACAGTAAGGCCTTCCACAACCGCGAGCATTCTCGTACGACGCGTAACCTGCCCGAACTCGTGATCGAACGCTCCAGGCTGCTTCATAATTGGTCGTCGACTGAGCTTGGCGAGATGCTTGACGTGCACAACGTGATGAAGCAGGTCATTGCAAACAACGTCTGTCCGTCTAATGGCAGAATCCAGCAAAAGTTTCACAAGCGCTATCCGGAATCTGATCATCAGCTAATGTTCAACATGCACGTCAACTACTTGCAGTCGTCTTCAAACCCAATTGCTATACTGGCCGATCACATACCAACCAAGTACAACCGCCTTGACTCGTCGCGCTATCATGAGCCCGGCGCAGAGGGCTGGGGCGACGACATCAATCACTACTACGTCGTGGAAGACATGATGAAGCTTGACCCCGAGCAGATTCTTTTCCTTTGTGACAGGTGTCCGTTGAAGTCCCAGGTCGAGGCATATGTGCGAGCGACGTTGCAAGGAGGCGAGTGGTTTGTCAATAATGGCGAGACATTCAGCGAGACGCTCGCGTTTGTGGTCAAACAGCGCGGAGGTGACCCACTGGCACTGAGGCAGGCTGTGGAAGAGGAGGAGATGGGAGTGACCGTACACGCTATTTAGTGACATGGCTGTCAATACCCACCCTCCGAATATACCCAGCTACATAGCCCCACATTTATCTGTTATTATCGCTAGAGATCATTGCTTCCGTCAAATAGTCAATCGTATCACCCTCTCTGTTGTCGGGCGCCCTTTGCCAACCGCCTGGCAAGATTTCTTCGCCTCGATCAGTTGACTGTCTGTTTGTGCCATTGATGAACTGACGGTGTGACTCGGAGTAACCTCGGCACTCTGCGGCCATCCGCACCTGCCTATTTGGTGTACATGTGTTTAGTCTCGCATTACATGCTACAAGGCCAAGACCATTCAGTGTGATCAATGCTAATGAGCTCATCAGCTCGCTTCATCCGTGTGGTGTCGGTCGTCGGTCTTTAGTCGACGCCACTTCTCTCCCGCTCACTACAACCACGAGAAAGTCTCGCTGGACAGCCATGCGCGTGGCAGCCCTCCAACTTGCTCCGAAGCTAGGATCGTTTGAACAAAACCTGCAGAGAGCCAACGCCTTATTGGCGGCTCGAGAGCTCAAACATGGCCATATCGATCTGCTTGTTCTCCCAGAGCTTGCTTTCTCAGGCTACAATTTCCCAAGCGTCGAGGCGATAACACCATATCTGGAACCAACGGGCGCAGGACCGAGTACCAAATGGGCTGCCGAGACTGCGGCGCTCCTAGGGTGTCATGTCATTGTCGGGTATCCAGAGATCGCCAGGGCCGCGGACGGCACTACGAAGAATTACAACAGTACCGTTGCGGTCAACGTCAAGGGCGAGGTTGTGGCGAATTACAGGAAGTCCTTCCTGTACTATACCGACGAGACGTGGGCCGAAGAGGGCGCCAAATCACTCCCTCCTCCAGCAGGACTAAATATACCAAAGCAAGACCAACCATTCTTCTGCGGGCCATTAGGAGATCTATCCCCAGGCTCAAACATCGGTCTGGGCATATGCATGGATATCAATCCTTACCGGTTCCTGGCGCCCTGGTCTGCCTACGAGTTCGCAAGCAGCATGCTCGAAGGCCAGGCGCGAATAGTCATCCTATCAATGGCATGGTTGACCCGCCTCATGCCTGGAGAAGTGGAAGTGGAGCCGGACAGGCCTGATATGGAGACTGTTGCCTACTGGCTCGAGCGCTTCCATCCTTTCCTTTCACGTGCTTCCTCAAATCCTGTGGCGGTTGATGGTCACGCGCCACCTGCAGAAGGCCCGGAGCCGATTGTGGTGGTGTTTGCCAACAGGTGTGGAATCGAAGGTAACAAGATGGGTGCAATGCATATCGAGAATGGAGAGCAAGTGGAGGAGGGGGATAGGGTGTGCTATGCGGGTAGTTCTTGCGTGATGAGATTCCAGGCGGGAAATGTAAGGATGTATGAAAAGGCAAAGGGCGAGGTCGCTATCTTGGGTAAAGGCGAGGAGGGCGTTTTAGTGGTGGATACTGAACAGCCGGCCAGATTCCTCTTGACGCAAAAGATGATGTAAGAATCATAAGTCGTGGATGTGAAAGCCAGCGGACGTGCTAGACTCGGGGATGATTTTAGCACGAGCGTCGCTACTTATTCCAACGAAAGTGCGTGCGCTTAGTAGAACTATGCTTTCCACAGCGGTCAACGACGCAATCTTCACCTATGCCTGTTCATAATGAGTAGCATGGTGCTGGAGTCATGCGGGATATGTCAAGGTGTAGACGTGCCGAACATTCAGCGGCACTGAGCATTGGAGGCCATAATGTCTCTGAAACTGTAATGCTTCAAAAGTGGTGCTTTCGCAGGTACATGCCACTACTCAGCCGACAAGTGTAGACAGTGACGCTGTTGTGCCATCTCCATCTTCCTTCATAAATCGCCAGGTGTAAAGCCCTTGCTCGCTTAATGATCATGCTCTCATTCTGCATGCCACGAGGCTCCCCATTTCATTACCTCCCGCTTGTCAATATCTGCTTTCCATCGTCGCAGGCCGCTCGCAAGAAGGTAGTAAAGTATTCGGTGGGCGAGTCGTCTAGATGCCGATGCGGGTCTTGCGCCAGTGCCTCCTCTTGGCGTTGTATCTGCCTTGTGGTCAGTCTCGCTCTTTTTTGCCTGCCCAAGCTTGCTTCGATGCGGTCGTCGCCTTACCTGATCGTGTTGCCAGTCCTCAATCTAATCCATTGTGGGATTGGGCGGTTCTGCTTCTGCGCCTTTGCGAGCTTCTGCTTCGTGCGGAAAGACTTGTGGGACTACGTGTGTGGCGATTAGCATTCCCTGATTCCCTCCCGGTTGAAAGGATCGCATACAGGCATCTTGACGTTGCTCGGTGATGGCTTCTGTGTGTCGCGTTGACGGTCGCTGGTTCTTCGCAAGAAGGCACGATTCGAATTTCGGGTCCACAGCCAGGTCGGCCAAGAGTTTGCGGTACGGGCCGTGATCCTACAGCCTCAGGCCAACTTTTCTGAATCATGCACACAAACCCCGATGTCGACTCTATTGTTATTACTCCTACGAAAGTCGCAGCGTGCTTTGGACTTGAATTCTTGCATATGGTCGTTCACACATGTATTCATTACAGTCGCTATATCCAATTCATGCTAGCCGTCCAGCTTATTCCGGCTCATCGATGCCCCAACAGCGCCAACGCTTCAACGCTACACATTGCAGTCCATACATATTCACACCTCATGCCGATTGACGAGCTCATAGTGCTGAGCATTTTGCCTCCGCCAGAAGGATCTCCAACGGCGTGATGTTCCTCTCCACTTAGGTATATCCACAGGCACCTTTATGATATATCGTCGGTAGGCACACCATCCCATGATAATCACACTGATACCCACAGCAAAGCCCACAATTGTAAGCAGTATCCAGTTCCTTGCCATCCAGAAGATCAGCTGTACATCGTAGCCGTGCCAGCTATTGCCCACATGATGGGTGAAGAAACTCCACGAATGCCCGTTGTATTCGTCCGGAAAGATCAATCGTAACCTACCACCATCTACGCCATCTCCAATGTTCAGGTCATCCGACTGCCAGTGTATCCACATGACGCTCAGGAACAGCGGACCGGTACTTCCCATGACCGTGATGTATGGGAGAATCCAGCTCCGATCGTAGCTCGCAATCTTCTCAATAACTTTCATGAAGAACGGGTGTTGCGGCACTGCGCCCATCACATCATTACTAATTCCTGTCGGTATGGTTCTGCGAGCAAAAGCTGGGTATGACAATAGGGGAGTCAAGTCCCGATTGCAACCGTCATCCAGATCGATGTAAACTCCTCCATAGTGTGCCAGCACAAAGTACCGTATCGAGTCCGCTCGCTGGATCGGGTACTTGTAACCGTCGAATGTCTCCAAGAACCACGGGTACTCTGCCTCGATGAAGTCCCTGCTCATGGCATCGGTCCATAGCTTGTACTCCCACCCTTCATCCTCTTGATGCAAATCTATGCAGCTCTGTTGCGCTTCCTGCCACACCTCCGGTATGCTCTCGTTCTTGTATGTCTGGTGTATGATCTTGGGAATGATCAACTCGCGATCAGATAATCGTGAGGAGCCCGGAGCGGGCAGCTCTGCTTTCGAGATCGCATCTTCGGCACCATCGATCACGAGGAGTAGTAGAAGTGACCATACCGCATGGACAAGGAAGGCGACCACGGCGAGATTGCAAAGAAGGAAGAAGAGAACCGCGCGGCGCATGCTTGCAAGTCGTGTCTGGCGTGAAGTCGATGGGTACGAAGTTATTGCGGTTGGGAGGATGTTATTGTGCCATCGGTATCACATCGAGGACTCGAAGAATCGTTTTGACGTCTTGGATCAGAATCGTAGTCAACCGACCCTTTTCCCTGGGAGTCTTAACAATGCAGCTCATGAAGGAGAACAAAAAAGGGAACGGATGCACGCTGCAGCCGCTGCTTTCTTTGCCCTATGACAGGGTTCTGTAGAACTAAAACTATCGGCTAGGCTCCCCGTTGCGGGTCTCAAAGCCTCATGGCACAAACCTCGATTCTGAAACGCTCCTGCGCTTTTGAATTCGTCGTACGCGTGAACGACAGCGAGTTTCCTATCTGCTTTCAGATCATTCCATCAGGGAGAAATGGCGATCTCGCACACTGTACAGCGGTGCATGAGTCTCTGATGATAGTATACCAAGAGTGCCAGGCTGTGGCTCGGGCTTGGAATAGACGCATTCGGAGCGACAAGCCCGGCAACCTGCAGGCTGACGTCCTTGCGAACCCGGTGACCAGAGCTGCGTCGAGGAACTTTTGCGAACTCGTGATCGCACCTGACCGTGTTGCGAACAGTGTCTACATGTGGAGCTCGCGAATGTAGAACGAGGACTGATCTCACTTGCATGACCAGCACGGGAAGGATATTTGCATGTCCGGGCAGAACGAAAAGGCTTGCAATGTCCTTGAGGGAGTGGATCAGGCTGTCTCTCTTTTATCTGATCAGGTGTGAACACTACAGGCCGCACAAGCAGTCGGCGAAGCATCCCGCGCCGCCTGGCTTAAGAAGCCCAAGCAGCTGCGGTTCCCCCCATTGAACACTGCTCGGGATGTGTAACGTCCAGAAGCCCTGGCCGCAGTAGCTCAGCGACGCAGATAGTGGGGGCCAAGTAGACAATGTCGGTGCATGATGGTATGAGAGGAGAGCGGTGTAGCCTGTTATGCCGGCATGGATGGCATGGCCTAACGACGAGCAGCATACGGCGACTGCTCGTGGAACCTTTTACAGACATGAGGAGAGTCCTCCGCCATCAGAGTCTCCCTTCCGAAGAGTGAGAATAAAGTCATTGATCAATAACTACAACCATCATGGGCTGTACTTCGTTCAAGCCATCTGGCACATAGCCTAAGTCCGGCGGCCAAGGCTCACGCCTTCGCGCTTACTTGCAATCGAGTGAATCTGTGCAGTTTGTCCTATCGGAAAATATGCCCGGAAGGCAGCTCGATCGTACAGCAATAGCTCGGACGGCATACGACCACCCATCCTACCTGTTTACGCCTACGAAGCAGATGAGCGAGGTCCACAGCATATATCACCCGAAAACTACGCTAGTATGCCAATCTGCCGAAAGTCATGAATCGTAGTGCCGAACGAGAACGGGAAGGCTTTGCCAGTAAGCTATGCGGCATGCTAACCTGGGTGCCTAACTGATAGTGAGCGTGTCGATTTGGACCAGCAGGAAGGAGATGCTGTGGGATTGGTGTCGAGCTGATGCCGAGGTATGCAGCAATCGCCGGGTGCATGCCATGGCTGACAGCGGCTTCTATCAGATAATGAGAGGTCTAAGATCATCATGAATGGAGGTCTTCTTGGGCCACAAGGCGTTGCATACCTTCTTATGTGATACACTTGCTGCCTGCGAGTCGACAGAGCAAAGCTTCTTTGACCCGAGCAGAAATCGCCGTGCAAATCTCAAGATGTGAGAATGTCTTCGGATGGTCCTCGACAGCTCGGGCAATGCCGAAATCTTGAGATATCCTCCGCCAGCCACAAACTTCGCCGCCATTTGACTCTTCATCTCGAATGCACAACAGCCCCATGCCCACGCTCTCCCAGAGGTTTCTTCTTCATCGGGTGCTCAGGAGCCTGCTGATCCCCATTTTCTTGTGTCCCATGCTCGGCGGGAGCTTTGTTCCCGGCAAAGCTCTGTGCAGTCGTTGCTGCAATGGCTCTCATGTCGGGGTCACTATTCTCGGTCCCGTCCTCCCTCGCCACATGCTTGCCAACAAGTTGCAATACTTCTTCATCCCCACTTGACTTCCGCGCCTGAACCCAGCTCGCATACTCCTCCCACCACCACCCATGCGTCACCCCATCCTCGCCTTTGAACCCGGCAGTGCCATTGGCATTGACCCGAGCTGCCCAGGGCTTGTCAACGATGTAGTGCAAGCACACAACCTCGTCATCCCGCCAAATATTCTGGTGCCAATATCGCATAGTCTTCAGAGCATTATACTGCCAGCCCAGACCTCTCCAGCGATTCCTGAAAAAGTCGGCCAGAAGGTCTTGATCAGGAAACTTGTACGTCCCCAGCTTCTCGCTTTCGTTGAAGAATCTGACCATAGCATCCCAGAGCTCCGCGGAAGGATGATATAGGAACATGCCACTATTCAGCAGATGATAGGTCCCTCTACTCTCTGGCGTAGGCTGAGTAGGTTTCGACAGGGCCTCGGGATGCTGAAGTGGCGTGTACGCGCAATTCTCCTTGGTCCAGTCCTCCGGTGCCCAGGCATCTTTATCCAGGTTGCAGACGCAGGCATGGTTCGCCGCGATCCAGTCGACTGGCAAGTCATCGGCGTGCGAGAAGACAGAGTCCATGTTCTTGAATATGGCCATATCGGCGTCCAGATAGCAGACAGCATCGTAGCCGAAGACGGCGGCGTCGAATACTCGAAGCTTGGTCCAGGTGTCTGCGAAGCGCTCGGCAATGAGGTGGACTTTGACGTTTTCGCGCGGAAGCAGCTGCTCGCATGGCTGGACAATGAGGTTGAGATTCGTTGCTTCGAGTTCCAGGGCTTTGATCGCATCGGATTTGAGATTGGCAGTGCAATAGACGACAAGTGGATATTTGGAGCCTTGTTTCTTGAGAGTGTAGGCGAGGATGATCACGCCGGCAAGGTACGATGCGCGCGTGATGAGGGTGGTGTAGGCATATTTCTTTGCGCCCGCCATCGTGACTTACTAGTTCTATGATAATCACTACCTCCTACCTCGAAGGTTGCCGGATCAGGCAGACGGTCACCGACACCGAAGAGATGCAGGAGCAAGACAAATCTTGGTTCAATCTGCTGTGATGACGTCTGGGAAGCGCGCAACATCGAGCTCCACCGTGGGTGATGTGGCTTCATCTTCGCATAGTTTGGATCTACCTTTATGTTATTACAGACGCGCTGTCGGAATGCACACGCCACCATTGACTTACATGTGAAGAGATAGGTCAATAAACGCAGGTGGCCCGCCGAACCATCAATGTTCGCTTGTAAGCGCAGGACGTTGGTCGATGAAGGTTTTGTGCAAGGGTGGGGCGTGCATATTCGGTATATGTACGGATATTCGTGCCAAGCAGCAAGAAGGGCCTCCTTACCGGCGACTAGCTACGTGGTACGAATAAGCGCACGCACTACAAATGTAACACAATTGTGGGCAGTAAGAAAAAATTGTCATCGAATGCTGCAAAGACTGATTGCCAGTGGTCATTAAACTCTGCTAATAAAGGATGCTCATAACCGTGAAGCCCGAATCCGTTGCTGCCCTGCTCTATAACTCTCAATCTTCGCTGATCAACAAGGCCGTAATCGCATCAATGTCGTCAACAATGGACTCGTCAACCCTCAAAGCAGGATAGAAAAGCATACTGTGTCCCAAAAACACGCAAAAATCCCGACGGTACCGCGGACCCAACTCCAATTTGCGCCCAAGAAATGGTCAATCCAGTCTGTCATAAGCTCCCAAGCAGGTCTGTCTGTTGGCTATTTCGATCGTATTCGTCGTACAAAGCCATCATGTCTTCGTCAGTCGTCTCTTCGTCCTCCTGGGTGCTCTCGTCGCACCGTGAGACATGCGAAGGCGCTTCTACCACCTGCGTGTGCTACTCCTCGCCAAATTTGGTCTCGCAGGTCTCGCAGGTCTCGCAGGTGGACCCATGTTGGAGCTGCGCTTGACGGGAGAACCGGTCGAGCGATCAGCAGTTGGCAGCATTGCTGCTGTCTGCTGACCAATCTTGCCGAAGTCTTGAAAGAGGTCAATGGCTTCTTCGCTGCCATCGCTGGGAAGCTCGACGCCGAACAACTCGCCGACGTCTGCACTGACATTCTGTTGCTGTGGCTTCAGGTTCTCTGTGTCATTTTCGAGCCAGCTGAAGTCCCGAAAATCGCTTGGCGTGGATGCGGTTGGTAGCGTGTGGCTCTGCTTGAGCGGTGAGCCAAGCTTCGCTGGTGAGCGCAAGTGCCCGGATTTTGCCAGAAATGGCGAAAAAGAGAAAGGGCTCTCGGTACTTGGTGGCGCGAGAGTAACATTGTTACTCTTGGAGGACCCTGTGATGTCGGCCAAGATACCCGTGCTGGTGGTCGCGCGAATAAGCGAAGGGCGTCCAGACAGACGCTTTTCAGGGGAACCTCGAGCAGTCATATCTTCTTCTGGAGCGTCAATGAAGACGTCAAAAGCAGCATTGAACAGATCGCTTTGACCTGGTGTATTATCATACGTCTTCCAAGGTGTCTTTCCAGTGCTGAACGCTGATTTGTATGGAGTCAACCCAGCATTGCTGTCCTCACCAAGATTGAAGGCTGGACTCCAGGAGTTTGCCTCCGGCATTGGGCTGAAGGTCTTGGCAGGAGAGCCGAGCAGCGCTCTCATGCGATTGCGATGGTCTTGCAGGTTGGTGTTGGGTGACTCTGATGGTAGAGGCTTGGCCGGCCTTTTGAAGATAACAGCCGGCGTCAACGGGTCCTTCTCTTTCGGAGGTGAAGACGAGAAGTGGGATGTCGGTGCCTTGGCGTATCCACCGTCCTTGCTCGGGCTATCGAAGGAGGAGCTGCGGAGTCGAGCAATCTCAGCCTCAGCCCGACCTTTCTTCATACGCCGTTGACGACTCTGATCAACGTCTGAGGTAAGCTGATGTACTGCGCCACGTACTGCAGAGGACTCGATTGACGAAAAGTATCCACTATCGTTCAGACCAGCGAATTTCTGCTTGCGGTTCCCGGAACGACTTGCAGGTGGAAGCTGTGCGATAGCTGGTGGCGTCGCCTTGCGCTCAGATGACGGATGGGCCATGGCCGGGGGCGAAGAGCCAAGGTCTGCATGAAGTTCTGTGCTGTTGAGAGCCTCAGCCGGGTGTGGCACATGTGATGGTGGCGGCGACGAGCAAAATTGAATTGGTGGTGGAGGCATTGCAGCAGCATCGGCATCATCCTTCTCGTCGTCGTCCTGCAGGGCTGGATCGGAAGCTGGGATTGTGGCGTCCGAGGTTAGGTCTTCAGCGTCTGGAAACTTGGCTGAATCGATATTCTTGTTCTCGACTTTCTTGACTGGGTTGGGCGCAAGCGTGAAGTGGCTGATAGCTGGTGCCGGCGGGCCAAAGCCTGCACCCATATCCTGTGGCATGCCGCTGATGTACTGCGAACCATCCGAATTGGTGAGACGGCGGATCGGATTCCTCTTGCCCATGAGGAACGGCCTCTCCTCGCCAGGCTTGATGGTCCAGTAATTACCCTTGCCCGGATCATCCTTCGGTCTCTCCTGCTTAATGAAGTTCTTGTTGAGGCTGAGATTGTGGCGGATGCTATTCTGCCAGCCGCCTTCGTTGCTCTTGTAATACGAAAAGTTGTCTACGATCCACTTGTAGATCTGCGCCAAAGTGAGTCGGCGATTCGGTGCGCGCAAGATGGCCATGCCGATGAGCTCCGCATAACTCTCTCGTGGCTTGGCTCCATCATCACTGACTCCTGGCATTTCCTTGGGGTCGGGCAGGTCGAAAGGCTCTTCCTTTTCAAGCTTCTGCTTCTTCACATTCATGTTCGTGCGATCCTTGAGTGGCGCCGCATCCATGAGTGTGCGCTTCGCTGGCGCCTTGTATCCATAGTCCGGCTGTCCACAGGGCATTGGTGGGAGTGGCGCGAACCCAGAAGCGTCGCACAGATTCTCCTTTCCCAATGACTGAGCTTGCGTAGTGGGAAAGTGTCCGAAGTGAACCTTGTCCGGGTCAGGATAGAGTGGGTAGAAGTTCGAGTTCTTCGTCGGCGATGCGCCGGCCCTGAGGTTCGGAGGCGGAGGCGGTGGTATTTTGATGTCCGCCAAGTTGTGCGAACTCATTGGCCGCATAGGAGAGCTGTCAGTCTTTGATGGCGACGAGCTATTCTGAGCTGATGTGTTTGGCTTGAGCCTGACGTTTTGCTTGTTTGACGCGCTGCTCAGTGGTCTCAGAGCGTTGAGCAATTGCTCTTCGACATTTCCGATCGCGTGCTCGGGCCACGACGCGTCGCTGTAAACCTCCATGGGTGGAGGCGGGCGTCGATGAGCGGCCATGCGGCGGTAGTATGAGTGTATCGCGAACGATACAATTGGGCGGCGACACGTCTTTTATCGATCCTCTCCTCGTTGCCTCTTCGGTATTGCAATTTGTACCCTGTCTCGATGGTGGTGCAAGATGCTGATCCGGCTCCTGCCTGAATCGCCGAGGCCGCAACCTTTCCTTGATTTTTTTGTTTTCGCTAGGCTGGAATACGTGGTGGTGAATTTTCTGCGTTCGCTCCCAGATCAGTGCTTGTCCACATATGCATGGATGCGCTGCGGTGGGAGCAAGCGTGGGCTCGGGCAGGCTCTCGAACGGCTCTTGAAGTAGGGCTTGTAGCGCGGGACACGGTCGGCGGCTCTGGCTTCCGGTCAAGCGCCGCGATCTTCTTGGTGCCCTGGCAGGTGGTGTCCGATAGTAGTAGGGGCTGCAATGATAATGAGTGCTGGGCTGGGCGGAGCAGAAGAAGAAAGACACGATGCAGACGCCTCTCAGATGAGCGCGCTGGAAGAGCGGCACCTGGACCTGTTCGAGACGCAAGGTGCAACAAACGCGAACCGTGAGAGGGTGGGGTTGCGATTGGCAATCAAGGCTCCCCTGCCGAGCTGGCTTAACGCACCGGAAATCTGGGTTTTGGGCGGCTGTGCTTCCCGTCACGCGTCGTGGACTAGGAGTTATGTACGAGCCTGTCACGATGATCGCCGATGCATGCGACTCTTGGACGGCCGTGACTTATATGTAATTACTGGAAATATTTGTGAGGGATCACTTCGTAGACTGTGGGACCCTCAGCCAAGTGAAGGCGTTTCAGGTAAGCGAAGGGTGTATCATGAATTGCGAGCTCCGTGTCAGAACGCAGGAGGCAAGGCCAATGACGTGCCTTGACGACTCCCCCCTTGCAGAGATCTCGGGGATCGCGACAACACGTGACATGCGCGTACCTGAGCAGCTTCGTCACATCACACACATACCTCTTAAGGTACACTTCAGATTGATACGACCGAGCGCGGACGTGGCTCATGACCGCAGTGAGAGGACACTGTTGGATCAGCATGTATGCACTCACCATACAGCCACGTGGGCAAAATGTTCGAGTCTGAGCTCAGGACATCCGTGACTTGGCTGGAGCTCCACGGAGTCCACACTACCTCCTATAGTATACTGCCCAATGCATCGTTATTGCTTCACAGGATGCTCGATCGATCTTGGCCTGCGATCAAACGGTGGTTCTCGAAGTCTTGATTGAGCGACGAGGAGTGCTAGTATTTGGCAACAGCTCCTACAAAGAACGAAAGAATGCTCGCCGGGCATTGCTTAACGACAGCACATTATTACGCTGATCTTCTTGCAGGCGGCCCAAGCGATTCGTGTGCGTCTGGGTTATCGTTTCAACATTCTCATATGGCTCCGAAGTTCGTAACGACGGTTCCCTTGAAACATGCGAACCTTGGAAGTTGGGAGACGACACAAACTCTACCATTGTATCAAACAGGCCATCAACTGGCATTAACTACCACTGGCTGATTAGTACAGCTCCACGATCTGGACAACTGGATCAAGACGACGGGCCCGAAGTGGTGATGACATAATTTACAGTCGGGTGGTGAGTCGCCACTAGTACTGCTGCAGCTGGAGCAGTCAGTCAACCTATGCACAATCATCAATCGTGGAAACCGTAACTGACGGTGAATAGAGCTCTCTGTAGTAGAACCTGATGCCCACACATATCCATGCTGGTCGTCTCATGCTCCAGATTTCTTTGTCTGAGCATAGTCCTGATGGGCAAACATAATGTAGTACATCCAACGCCGTGATCGATTCCCCATCGCAGACTGCCCCTACCGCCCCGGTCGAACCCTAGAGCGGGCAAACCATCAATTGAACTCATCGAAAATGTCCGCAGTTTCCTCCTTGGACTCAGGCTTAACCTTCTTGGCTACCTCATCATCGTCGTCGCAGGCCTCCTGTTCCGTCGACTTTCGCTTCTTCCCTGTCGCGACTACCTTTGAGCCGGACTTCTTTGGTGTGACATTTTCATTGCTGCCAGCGCTGGCATTGGGGTCCTTCTCGGTATAGTCTTTCTTCATCTTCAGGAACTTGCAGTAGCTGGTGGCGCGTCAGCTTAATAATTCGCCATGGCCGCTATCCTCGACTCACGCCGTATGCCCTTTGCGCATGCCGCACTCCTCAGCGACTTCCTCCCATTGTTTTCCCTAAGACTATCAGCTGCGGGATCACTCCAAGATCTGTCTACGACAACTCACGGTAAGACTGCCACCCATTTTGGCAACGATAGCAAGTAGGAATTGGGCTTCGCCCACTTTGCACGAGTTGCTACCGCCGGCCATCGTGAGGAACTTAATTGCTGCCGGGATATTGGACTTGGCTCTGGAGAATGGTGTGTGTAAAGGTTGTAAGCTCGATGTGCAACTGCTGGAATAACGGGAAGGACAGGGCACGCGTGATCTGAGAAGAAGCATCATAAGCCAGTCTAGGCGGCAAGAGGTTGCATGTGGCATTGCGAGATGCGAGTGAACTTTCGTTTGCCCATTTCAAGAGCTCCTTCCTTTATCCGATCTCGACAAACCTGTCTCTCAAACAAACACTTGAACCACTCCACAGCCTACACCTTCAGCATCTATCGTCTTCCGATCCAGTGAACTTACATCAACGTTCCACCAGCTACAATCCCCAAGATGGCCATCTCGAACGAGCAGTTTCTTTTCTGCTGCATCGAAAATTCCAACAACGGCACAGTGCGTGGGAGCTCACGAGGGTTTTCATGCTCTAAGCTTACAAATCGCAGGTCAACTGGACCGCCGTCGCAGAGGCATGTGGTACCACCAAAGGCGCTGCGTGAGTCAAACCCGAGATTTGAATCGCAATTACATGCTAAATTACAAGCTCCATCAAGTACCGCCGCATGAAGGACAAATTCGGCACGATCAGCGAGGGAGATCGTGCCGGCGGCGCGGGTGGCGATGCCGATGGGGATACCAACAAGACTCCGAAGAAGAAGGCGAACCCAAAGAAGACGCCAAACAAGAAGCGCAAGGCTGATGAGGATGAGGCGGAGGCCGGTGATGCTGAGGCGAATGTCGTCAAGGGCGAGAATGCTGATGAGTAGCCTGTTTTCAGGGCACTTCGGCGTTCTGTACTGTCGGCCTGGCATGGTAGATTCGCTCGCACCGGCTTGGGAGGCTGTACGACTTGGCTGGAAAGAGTCTCATGCGAACAGATGCGAAGAGGGAAATAGGGCAGCAACTGCTGCGCCTTCCTAAGTAGTCCCTCGCGACTAGCGCTTTGGCGAGATGGGAAGTAATCTGTTTACATCGTCCGTCAACAATCGAGCTTTTCTCAAAAATGATGGACGAGCTCCTTCATCGCGCAGCAGTCTGTTGATCACTCAGTCCGTTGATTGTTCTTTTAAGCCCGTGAGATGGTCCATCAATCGCTACCCCGTTTAATGGACGAACGAGCAGATTGACTCGTGAACCCAGAAGTCAACCATTTGATTGCCTGACCACGCTTTCCATCCCACTGACCGGACTCACGCGCTGCACGACCGATCAGAGGAATCATGTAGTGAACAAAGCCACTCAAGCCGTTTGACGGAGGTATCACGGCACCAGGCCACTGATGGCAGCAGTCAGTCATCAGTATCACTCACTTGTTCACTTGGGAAAAGTCTATGGTCCGTGATGATGACCCGAAGGTTCTCTTGCGCCGTTGATCGACAAGCTAACTGTACATGTGTGACATTGACTGATCGCATGACCGCTGCCAGCATTGCCAATGTCTCATACGTTGTCATGCCGTCAGCCCTCTGTCGCTGCCATCGATCTCAGATCGTCACGAAGTCATGGACGCTCAGGCAGCCTGATCGACCTCCGCCTTCACAGCTTGATCGACTTCCGCCTTCACAGCCTCCTCGAGACCACCGTCCTTCTCCTTCGCATCAGCAGCCTGAGCCGCCTCAGCCTCTTTCTGAGCCTTAGTCTTCCTGCCACGCTTCTTCGGACTCTCGCCCTCCGCTGCCTCCTCGGAAGCCTTGGTCTTGCGCTTCTTCGGAGTCTCGCCGGTCGCGACGCCTAGAATCTTCTCGCGACGGATCTGGTTCCAGCGGACTCTCGCCCCATTGGCATCCTTGTAGCCTGCCTCGGCAGCCACGGCATTGAAGTCGGTCTGCGGACTGGTCAGCGTAGTTAGTAAATGAGGCAGCACAGCTCACGAACGGTGATGTTGCCTTCCAGATGCTTGATGACGAGGATGATGAATTTGGTCTCCGCCTCTGTGAAGCTAACTTGGCTTTTGTTAGTATCAGCCATTCTGTCGTGGTGATAGGGTCCAGTGATGGGTTCGGTGATGTGGTCCAGTGTGTGTTCCAGCGTGCGCTCGCGTGTCTTCGTGTTGATGTTGGAGAGAAAGAGGAGCAGGAACCCTAGAAGGAATTTATAGTAAATCAGGCATTGCAGGCGTGTGAAGTTGGAGCATGTGACATTCCAGAAGTGGCTCCACTCTCGAAGTCAATCTAGATTCCACTGGCGACCTCGTCACAAAGCAGTCAGAACTCCTTCCGGCGCCAATTTCTTGTTGAGGCTGACACTCAACTTGTCAAACGCACTCAACGTTGCTCAGAAATTGTTGCTGAAATCCATGTCATTTCAATGTTACCCCTGATCCTCAGGTCCATGCCATTTAGATGCTGATGTACCAAGTGAGACTGTTTCCGACGCCGATGCTGATCTGCCACACCCGACGTCGATCTCTACTGCTCAATCAACCGCGTACCCCATCGGTCGCTGGATGCTATGCGGAGTGGACCTCATGTTGATGCCGACCATGCTCTCGTCGACATACCATAACGCCGGATCATCAACAGAACATGCCTCACGACAAGCCGACTCCTCAAACACCCGCCTGCTGTCAAGCTCGTGCCTAAGCCAACTCGTCATGCTCGGCCCCATCCTCCTTCTTCACCTCCTCCTCCAGATCTATAACACAACGTCAGCATCTGTACGTCCCAGTTTCACCTCAAAAACTTACCATCCGCCTCCTCAACCAGCTCAGCACTCTTTTTGCCCTTGCCCTTTTTCGGCATGGCCTTGGTCTTCTTAGTCGGTGACTCCCCCTCAGGCCCCTCCTCGTCCGTACCCTTACGTTTGCCCTTGCCACCCTTCTTCGGCGTGGCCTTCGTCGCAGAGCCTTCAGCATCGGCCGGAACACCGTTTTCCTGCGCAGTCTTAATCTTCTTGAAAGCGTAGGAGATGGTCTTCTTGAAAGATTCAACGCTCGCGGATCCGAAATCCTTGGCAGCTTTGTCCCAGTCGACCACAGTGGTGTCTTTGATGTTGAGGTAGCAGCAGAGGAAGCGATTCTTGTCATTATCGTTGAGGACCTGCTGCGCCACGTCGTAGTCGTACTGGCCCACGATGTTAGACATCTTGCGTGGCTGTTTGATTGGTGATCGTGAATGGAGGGTAGCTAATGACAGCTCTGTCTGTATCTGGGCTCGTTGTGCTCGGACAGTGATGTATGAAGAAGGAATCAGGAGAATTCAGGTGCATATCAGAAGCGGGAGGCAATAGGCAGCTGTCGCGAGTTTTCGGTCCCTGGAACCTTATTTTTTGACATGTGAACTCTGCGCAGGTCGTCGTTTGTTCCACAGACCTTCCATTTTGTCAGCTGATTGGCTGTTGAAAACATGAGGTGAAGTGGCCAAGTCCGCTCCTTCCTGTTTTTCTACTGTGTTTTCAACTATCCTCTTTGGGCCCAGATTAGTCCAGGACCTCGTTCATCAGCGTTAGGCCTGGCATGTCTCGAATCCTTTCCCAGTCCAGGCAGTCGCCAGCGTTCAACTCAGGTCCTGAATCATCCATAACCGCGAGCAGCATGCCGGAGAGCCAATCCGGATTGGAGTAGAAGTACAATGACATTGCGCTCGCTCATCTAATACAAGCCCGGGTGCCGCAAGCACTCCCGAATGCCAATGTAAATGCAAGATACCCCAAGAAATGCCTCGGCCCTGCTATGCCACCAATCGCGTCTGCAAATCGCGCTTCGGTATGCACGCATCAGTATTTACACAATACATGAAGTCTTTACCAGGTTCTGGCCATTCAACTTGACCACAACCCCCAATAGCCCCTCCCAGTACCGCGCCGTCGTCCTGGCCAAATCGAGCCCACACAATACGGCCTTCTCGCTGTCGGCCAAGCAGAAATCCTAGTCTCGTTCTAAGAGCCACGAGCGTACACCTTGCAGACGCCGTCACCTCCTCCGGCAACCACTAATCTGCCTTCCGCACTCCAGCTGACGCACGTGACGCCTTCGCCACGCATGTGACGATTTGACATGATTTCCTGGGTGCAGATTCTCTTCTCAAGGCTCCAGATCCGGATCGAGGCGTCGTGGCCTGCGCTTACGGCTTCGCGGGGATTGCCCGATGGTGGAAGCGAGAGGGAGGAGATCGAAGATGGGTGTGCGAGCATGTTGTAGGTACATTGACCTGGGGACTCGGGTCAGCTCACCTTTCGTGTCACGATAAATAAGAGACAGTTCAGGACTTACCAGAATTAGCGTCAAAGAAGCGCACAAAGCGATCTTCATGACCAGTGATCACGACACCCTCCACACCTTCTCGGCCCCCAGTGGCGCCGGCACCAACTTCTTCAGCCTCCATGCCATGCGATGGATCGCGACTCGGCCCACCGCTTTCGAGGCCAAAGCTAGTAGCCACGACAGTATTGATCTGCGTTGCTGGGGTGCCATCGTAGGTCTCGTTGCTCGCCATCCCGATGACCTCCTCGCCAGTCCTGGTGTCGAATATCAAGACTGAGCTGTCAGTATACGCGACGACAAACGTCTCGCCTCCCGGGCCCAGTGCCGCAATACTCGTAGGCGCTGCAGGGCTCTTGCCTTCTGCCGCAGGCATCGGCCGCTTGATAGTATGAATCAGAGTGTAGCTGAATGGCGTGGGGCTCGCCACGCTAGGTTGTGGCGAAGAGGGAAAGTTCGACCCGCTAGTAACGCTGTGCCGTCTGCTCCCACCCACACCTCTCCTAGATCCGGTATCTCTTGATGAGTTTTGCGGAGGTGGGCTCACCGCCCAGACTTTCACAGCGCCGTCCGCCGCCCCAGAGACTAGAATCAGACGATCTGCGCCACCGAATTGCGTGGCGCGAGGAGTTCCAAACACCGTCCCTATGGTCGCCGGCAAAACGCAAACAGCCCATACGGCATCCGTATGGCCTTCCAAAGTCGCCTTCGGGTCCACCCGTCCTCGTTCCCAAACGCGGACAGTGGCATCTTGTCCTCCGGAGAAGACCCAGCCATCACCATTCGCTCTGCCCCCGGTACTAAAGTTGGTACTAGCAGGACACGACGCAAGGCTGGTAACGATACCATCATGGCCTCGGTGGGTGAAACACGCGTGAATGTCCAGGTTTTGGAATTTCGATTCTGGCTGACTTTGACCCGGCTGTAGACTCTGCCCGAAGCTCTGGTAGGACGCAGGGATGATCCATCGTTTTATTGTCCCATCATCACCCGCAGTGCAAACCTCTGGCTCTGAAGGTGATCCGCCACCAGAAAAGACAACACTCCGCACAACGTCAAGGTGACCACGCAACGCGAATTTAACCTTGAATTCGTTGGCATCTGCTGATGCTGCGGCTGCATCCGCTGCAGAAGCATCTTGTTTGCCTTGTGAAGATCGCCTTCGGGCCATGGCTTGGGATCCGTGCGATGATTTTCGTCTGTGGCTGCCCGAAGTGACGCCGAGGGCGCTTCCTCTTGGAGGTGATTTGGCTAGAGGTAAGGAGCTTGAAGCGGCTGACGGGAAGAGATCAGTGTCAGGTCTCCTGCTCTGTTCCTGTGGATGCTCGTTCGGTAGAGGCTGCTCGTCGTCGAATGTCCAACCGTCTGTGTCTGCTGGCTGTTGTCTTGAAGAACGTACAGGCTGAGGTTGCTCTGCCGTATCCGCAGGCAGAGCCCGACCTAGAGCATCGTATGCGTGCGTGATCGATTCCACCTGGTCATCATGGTAAAGCAGACCTTGCGGCTGCTGCTGTGCAGCCTGTTGCAGCGAGTCGGCAGAAGGGGCTTGAGAGAGGTCAGGAGGGAATTCTGTATATCTTCCCTGCATATGCTGCGGACCAGTGGCAGAGGGCAGGTTGTTTGGTATTGGCGGTGGCTGATGATTCGGCATGCCATGCTGCTGCATGTGTTGCTGAGGGACCTGGGCTTGCGGCCCTCTGCCAGCACCTCTCGCGCGCTGGTGCTGCACATAGATATCCTCCACACTCAAAGGAGGCTCGGGCAAGCCAGTCAAGTTCCCGTTTGGAAGCAATTGCGGGGGCGGAGGATGTTGCGGAGGAGTCAAGAGGTATTGGATCTCCTTCATGCAGTTCCTGAGGTACTTGGTGGTGTTATCCAGATATTGTTCCCGCTCCTTCTCGGTTTCCAAGAGGTGACCCTCGTCTGTCTCCAAGAAAGAATTGTGCGGCATGTGGGCAGACGAAGGTCTTTGTGGGACGGCCTTCTCGGCCTCCTTCCCTGCGACCTCACCGCCGTTCTCCTGTCCCTGCTTCTTGTCTTTGCCCTCCTCACCAGCCTGCTGGGCCGCAAGCTCCCCATTGGCGTCCTTCTTCTTATTCTTGTTGCGCTCGTTCTTCAGCGCCATCTCCAGCATGCGCACCTGCCGTTCCAGCTGCTCGTTGATGCGCTTAGCGTGCCTACATTCACCCTCCTGCTTCGCAATCTTGGCCTTCATCTCGGCGCGTTCAATATCCCAAGCGTTGCGCGCCCGCTCGTGACTATGCCATTCGATCTGGAGGAAGCGCATGACACCTGCATCTGGTTAATCGGGCCATGGAAGAGCAGATGAGAGATTCCCGACTTACCCTGAAGTGTGTATTCCGTCCCCTGGGGGCCATGATGTTCGCCAGCGGCGCCATTGCCGACACCCTGTTGCTGGAAGGCCATGCTCGCGCAGGCCTCGGTCGGCCAGTGTTCTCCAGCCCTTCGTCGCTATTACGTTGGGACCATGGGAAACAGCTGTCTCACGCACTGAAGGAGCGGCGATCGGGGGAGGAAGCTCGTGGGACCTCAATCATGAATAATTGCTCTGTCTGATCCTGAAGCCCGTCAATCCCAAGCACAGCATGTCAAGAAGCGAAATCAAGACGCCAATGCAAGCGACATTCGATAAGGAGCGCGTGTGAGTGTGATCGTTGGAAATCCAGGTTGTATGGGTATACGTTCTCGCCTGAGCTCGTGCCGGGACTGCTGTTCCCACGGGCGCCAAAGCTTCATCGCCCGGATCAAGCGGTGAGCCCTACCCCCTAGTTGCATATCAAATTGAAGTTTGGCATGTGATTGACCAACATCGACGACTCTGCTTCTCCAGTAAAATAGCCATTACGGCTTTCTTCTTCCCAACATGGCCACCATGACCGAGACGATCACGGTGCCCGATCTGCCCAAGAAGAGGAAACTCGGCCCCAGCAAGATCGCCAAATTGGCTCCAGAGCCCGAGCGATACATGCGAGCCTGTGCGGACGTGGCCAACCACCTCGTAGAAGACCATGAGCGATGCCAGCAGACTGGCGCCAAGCCCAAAGACATCAACCTCAATGCTTTGCGGAGTCAATATGCGAAGAAGCATTTCCTGTCCCGGCAGCCGCCTCTCATAGACATCATTGCTGCGGTACCAGAACAGTATAAGAAATACATCCTGCCGAAGCTCATTGCGAAGCCAATACGCAGCGCATCAGGCATAGCAGTAGTTGCCGTCATGTGCAAGCCACACAGATGTCCACATATCGCATACACGGGCAACATTTGCGTCTACTGCCCGGGCGGCCCAGACTCCGATTTTGAATACAGCACACAGTCATATACTGGCTACGAGCCAACATCGATGCGAGCGATACGAGCAAGATACGATCCCTTCGAACAAGCTAGAGGCAGAGTAGACCAGATACGAAGTCTTGGACATAGCGTGGACAAAGTCGAGTACATTATCATGGGAGGCACATTCATGTCTTTGAGCCCAAAGTACAGAGAAGAGTTTATCAGCCAACTCCACAATGCCCTTTCCGGATACCAGACCAACGATGTCGACGAGGCAGTTATGGCAGGAGAGCAGAGTACCACAAAGTGCGTCGGCATCACCATTGAGACCCGTCCAGATTACTGTCTACCACCTCACCTTACAGACATGCTCCGCTACGGCTGTACGAGATTAGAAATTGGTGTACAATCCTTGTACGAAGATGTAGCTCGCGACACCAACCGCGGGCACACCGTGAAAGCCGTGTGCGAAACCTTCGCCATGGCCAAAGATGCAGGTTTCAAGGTTGTCTCCCACATGATGCCGGATCTGCCGAATGTAGGTCTCGAGCGCGATCTCTTCCAGTTTCAAGAGTATTTTGAGAACCCGGCTTTCCGTACCGACGGTCTGAAGATCTACCCTACACTCGTTATCAGAGGGACAGGACTATATGAGCTGTGGAGGACAGGCAGGTACAAGAACTATACGCCTAACACGCTGATTGACATCGTTGCGCGCATCCTCGCGCTCATTCCGCCTTGGACCAGAATCTATCGCGTGCAGCGAGATATTCCTATGCCTCTCGTGACTTCTGGTGTCGAAAATGGCAACTTACGCGAGCTAGCTCTGGCACGAATGAAAGACTTCGGAACCACCTGCCGTGACGTCCGAACACGCGAAGTCGGCATCAACGAAGTCAAGCACAAGATACGACCCAACCAGGTAGAGCTCGTCCGCCGCGACTATATGGCGAATGGAGGCTGGGAAACTTTCCTGGCTTACGAGGACCCGAAGCAAGATATCTTGATTGCGCTGCTGCGATTGAGAAAGTGTACAGAGAAATACACTTATCGCGAGGAGCTCGTGGGGCAGCCAAGCAGTTTGGTGAGGGAGTTGCATGTTTACGGGAGTGCGGTGCCAATTCATGAGAGGGTGAAAGGGAAGAGTCAGCATCAAGGGTTTGGCACATTGTTGATGGAAGAGGCGGAGCGCATTGCGAGGGATGAGCATAACAGCAGAAAGATTAGTGTCATTTCGGGGGTTGGGGTGCGCGGGTATTACAAACGACTAGGGTATGAGTTGGATGGGCCATACATGAGTAAGATGTTGGATGAGAGTGGCGACAGTAGTGACGAGGACTAAGGTGATGTTTAGTACTGGCAGAAATATTGCGGTCAATCGCCACCGCTGGAAGAAATATAACGCTTTGAAGCCTCGCGAAGCCGAGACAGCCGACTTCTACTCAGCTCAACAAGAAAGCATTCACGCTCTGTAGCGTCGCTCGACTGGGCGACGCATCTGGCATAGAAACCATGATCCAGCTCAGCCGCTGCTTTATTGCGTCCTTGTTCAGTACCCCTGCTACACTGCGGTCACTTCGCAGAGAACCATCACCACCTACGAAGCGACAAATGACCGCCAAGGCCGCGCCAACAGCAAGATCTTTTCCTGTCTGGCATGTCACGAGAATCTTCTGCCCTGAGGTGTTAGCGAAGATGTCATCGAGCGCCGAAAGCTTCGAGAGCTCAGTGCGGAGTTGCCTGCTCCCGTTCTTGCCTGTCGAGCAGGCGAGCTGGATGTAGCGAGACTTCATCGCTTCAGCCAGACTTGTGCTGGGTGAAGTATCACACGTGATGACGACGTCGTAATCTCTATGTAGCTGTTCGGCTGCAGAGTTATTCGCGATCCAGAGAGTCGTGGTTGGCTTGACAAGAATGGGCTGTCGTGCTGACGGTTTAGAGGTCGGCATTACCACCAAATCTTCTATCAAGCTGGGCAGTTCGTTTTCAGGCGTTGCGAGTAGCCTCTGCTGGTGATGCCAGAAGGTGACTGCGTCTAGACCGCAGGCCCAGCTCTCATGGTCATCTGCGGCGCCCTGGACGTAGTCTGCTTGGCGACCATCGTGCGCATCCTCGCTGTCGCGACTTGAGGCTGTGCAGAGCACGATTGCGTGACAGTCGTCAAATTTATTTCTTGGTTGCGACTCAAGACTGCTTCCCGGTGTAACCCAGACCGGCTGCATCGGTCGCTCGCCTAGCTTGATCCGCATAGAGTCGACATCCAGGTTCAGACTTCTCACCGCATCTACCATCGACGGAACCCTCTCCTGGATCTGAGCATGCTCAGATGCCGAGACGACCTGCGGAGGGGTACATAAATGATGCGAGTGAAGAGATTTGGGGAAAAGAAGGCGGTTCAGGACACAGATCCAGATCGGAATAGTTTTTGATAACGCATCAGGCATGCTCTTGCCTCGCCGCGTCGAGTCGACGATAATACACCTATAAACATAGAAATAGCAAACATAAGCAAATACGCTCTCACTTACCTCAATCGGGCTTTTGAACAACCCATACCCTCCGTACTGCTGAATTACATTCAAGACCTGCAAATTCAGTCTCCGTAGGCTAAAACTCCATTGCCCAAAATGTCCGTCCGTAGACTTGAAGTACGCGCTGCCGGCTTTGTCGGTTGGATCAATGTACCAGCTACCGCAGCGCTCGTTGGCTACCAATGGCAGTGCATATGCTTCGGTGACCCCTTTGACGAACTCTGCGTCTTGCTTAATAGATCGCAAGCGGTTTGAGATGGAGAGATTGGAGCGTTTGAGTTCAGTGAGGGCGTTCTTGATATCGTGAGTCGCTAACGGGAAGATGATATCCGACTCGCGGAGGGCAGTCACGGTAGTCATCGGATGTTTGTGATAGGAGGTAGGTTCTAGAAGTGGGAGGGAGACGAATGCTGAGGTGGCATCGGCTTTACGGCCGGCGTTCGGCCGCTTTGACGCATGCCTTCCATAAGAAGCCCATTTCGCCACCCAGGCAACTTCGAAAGCTGTAGATCTGAAAGGACATGGCAAGAACAGGTGTCATCACCAGATCCCCACTGTTACAATATCACATGGCACACAAGGCATGCATTTGTAGAGGGAGCTCGTCCTAAATCGACCAAAACCTACACCACAAATCGATTTAATAACATGCGGCTTGACTCACTACTGCTCGGCCTGCTGTTGGCTCTAACAAATCTAGCAGTCTCAGCCAAAAGCAAAGCACGAGACGCCCAGCTCCTATCGCGCGTCAAAGCACTCACCTTCCACAATGGCAGACTCACCACCGCGCGTCGTAGCGATCCCATCCCACAAATGACTTGCGTGGGCGGGAATGCCAAAGGCTTGTTCGCACCAGATGTGATGCGGTGTGAGAACGCTGGGTCCGAGTACGACACCGAAGACGTTCAGTGGACGTGTAAAGCCCAGCTGCCACCCGAGTTCAAGCTTGGAAGCACAGAGGTTGTTTGTGAGGGCTACGATTCACCCGATGATCCTTATGTGTTGAAGGGCAGCTGTGGGGTGGAATACAGGTTGATGTTGACGAGAGAGGGGGAGGAGAAGTATGGGAGAAATGTGTATGAGCGGCTCTATAAGCATCCGACTACGGAGAACATTTTCAGCTCGCTTGCTACGACGTTGTTTTGGTTGACATTTATCGGTAAGTACGTTGCCCTTGTGAACACGAGCCGGAGCTAAGTAATAGATAGGTATCGTTGGCATCTTCCTCTACCGAATCTTCGTCACTCCGCGAGGTGGTAATGGCGGCGTACGCAATCGAGGCGGCTGGAACGGGTGGGGTGGCGGTGGAGGCGGCCACGACGGCCACGACGATCCACCACCGCCCTACACACCCCGCGCTCCGAAGCCCAAGTCATCTTACAGCGCTAACCGAGCTGGCGGGCAGAACGCGGATGGGACATGGCGCCCTGGCTTCTGGACCGGTGCAGCCACAGGTGCCGCCGCAAGCTACGCAGCCCAAGCGGCTGCGAATGCATTCACGGGCAGAAATAGGAGGCCAGAATATGCTTATGACGATCCACAGGTAGGGCCATCAACTTGGGGACGCAGGACCAGGGACCCCGATCCGCCAAGGACCGGCTTCTTCAATAGGCCGGTGCGAAACTCATCGCCTTTTGGTGGTGGGTCCTCGTCCTTCGGTGCCGGCCCTTCTGCAGGTCCTAGCAGCAGCCGCTACGAGTCCACAGGTTTTGGTGGAACTAGAAGAAGATGAATGGTCGCGTTTCTAGGCTGTAAGTAAAGAGCTATCAGAATCGCAATTGCACGAAACTTCAGTCGACGCGGCTTGACCCGAGTAGTCAAATGATAACGATCGTACAATTTGATCCCAATCTTTGCAGAAGCGTTGGAAGGTGTTTGATGGTTGTTCGGGGGGCTGGCTGAAGATTTCCCCATTGCAGTGAATGATTGCGAGTCTTGCCCCCTTACAGCCTGGATCATCTCTATCACATGAGGCCGGCTCGCCCGGGACTTAAAAAAAGGTGTTCATCCCAAGTGGTTCATACATGAAATGGAGCTGCGATCTCGTGCTATTCTCAGCACGAATGAGCAGGACAGAAGGCTGATCGGCGCTGGTGAGTTCGTTTCCGGACTCTTCACGTGTCCCAACATCACACGCTCGAGACTGTGTAGCCGGGTTTGACACAAAGGTTGATTGGACGAGATCTCACCAGCCCGTCACACTCATTAGCCCCAATACAGTGAAAGGCCCAGTGCGAAGCGGGCGTCAGCCGGCTCATGAGGCGCAGATAGTGACCACTGACCACGTTACATGCAGATCCAGGAGCTCGAGTCGACTGACACGAAATTGACAAGGCAATGCCCCTGTGAATATGCTTCAGTAATATGATACCTGGGTATAAACGCTATCAGCCAGAACGTCAACGCTGACCTCCCAAACCAAAGTGACTGTCGTGCGCATATGACCGGCTTTGGCCACCTACTACCTCACGTCAAGCTCTGCAGCTTAATGCTGCTTTTAAGCCTCGCTGCCGCGCTGCACCCCGCCTATGCGCCTGTCTCGGGAGGCGCCTGCCCTTCGGCTATAGTCGCGCCGACTCTGGCTATGCGTGGCATAGTAGCAGCCGTCTCAAAATCATGAGCACTCCTGCTCCGAGAAAGCAGCCTCGAGTGTCCGCCCTTGTCGATTTCTTCTGAGCTCTTGCCGGCAGGACTACATCATGGCACATTTGGCGTTGCCCTCTTTTGGCTGTCCGGCTTCCTGCCCCTTCTCGATCTCTGCAATCATGCCTTCGAAAGCCTTGGAGACATTCTCGTTGTAGCGAGCACTCGCTTCGACGAAGCCGCAGCCCAGCTCTTCAGCAACCTTTTTACCATCCGCCGCGGAAACCTGCCGCTGCTCTGGTCGTAAATCTGATTTATTCGCGACCACCATGATGGGTACAGCATCCGCGCCCAGGTGATTGAGAATCTTGTCGCGTATTATGCGGACCATTTCGAAGCTCTGCTTGCTGGCCACGGAATACACAATCATGTAGCCGTGTATGCCGATGAAATGCTTGCTATTGAGGATCGTGTATTCATCCTGCCCGGCAGTATCGATGATCTCGGTTGCGAAGTCTTGATTCCTATACCTGATGACTTTGCTGAAGGTGTTTTCGATGGTGGGATAGTAGGAATCTACAAAGTGGCCGTCGACATATTGCACCGTCAACGAGGACTTGCCTGGAGTTTGCCGTCAGCAGCCAGCCCGTGCGTGTAGTTGGTAGAAATCGCGAGGGGCATGGATGGGGTCGTGCTGACTCGTTGGAGCTTACCAACAGATCTACTGCCGACAATGGCCATCTTCCGTTGTTTCTGTTGGGGAGGCATTGTTGCTGCTGGTTTTCGCTGCTTGTGCCAGCGGCGCGTTGATGTAACGTCTGTTGAAGTATCTCTGGGAGGGCTTTCAGAAAAGCTTTATGCAAAACGCGCCTGGCGAGTTGGTGGGTGTGTGAGGTTGGACTTGCGCACGAGTAATACGATTCAGGGTTATCCTCGTCCTCGTACCAATACTAAAAGATCGCGTTTGCTCGCTCGATGCCGCTTAGTATACCGGGCCGGTCTCCGTCTCAGAAAGCTTACTGCAAAAGGTGTCTCTCGAGATGTTGGAACCATGGAAGCCTTGTCTATGCGACAGGTCTGTCGTGCTGCGGATGGATATGCATGCTACTGATATCCCTCTTTCTGCTTCCAATACATGACGATCTGCGCGCCTGCCATAGACGACATCCGTCTTGCCGATTGCTACACGCGATTGCGAGAACGCAAGGGAGTGTTCTGGAAGCCCCAAGGGCCAAGGACTGTACTACCTCCCACAATAGCAATCGTCCGTCCCAGCGACAACTAATGACCTAATTACCATGCGGTCCAGCGGGAGGACATGGAAGATCTCGGGAGAAATGACGCCTGTCTGCACGGTGGCCAGCTTAGACACATGTGATTGGGGCGCGTAACAAACGCATGACACACGTGAAACCAGTCAGACCGCACTCGACTCGTTCTCCCGACCGGCCCACCTGTCTCGCGCTAATTAGGCCCTACGTCCGTACAGGTATGTATTGTAGATGAAATTGAGCTCCGACCGCATGGGAGTCGCGTCTTGATTCTTGACATGTGACAGCTATAAGACAGCCCCCTGATCTGAGATCACTGCCGGACATTTAGCCTGATGCATGTCCTGCTTTCGCGTCTTCGAAACGCCAGGAGTCATCCCACATGGATTGCTCTGACGGCCTACCTCCTAGCACAAAAAGTCTTGCTGCGGCTTGATGCCGAACAACACATCGTATGCTGGAGTCGGGAAAGAGACGTATCTACCCTGGGTACAGCAGACACAGGTTTCATCGGCCTTGTGCACGTGGCAGAGATAAGCAGACGTCGATCTGACCCGGTGTAACCCCCCAACTACCTCTCATCTTGACGTTCACAGGAGCAAATCATGGCTCGGGTAACAAGACAGCAGCATCGGGACTCACCGCTTCCAGTCCTGCGCCTTTCGATACTCCTGAGCCAGGAAGGTAGCTGCGCCTCTGCCAGCATCCTTGCAAAAAGGAGTCTCGGGTACTCAGTCGCTCATCGGGTACGACAAGGAGCCTTTGGTGCTGTGTTCCACATTGCACCTGGACCTCGATCAGGAGCTTGGGCGGACAGCGAGTTCGCAGAGGAGATGGAGATTTGTTGAGCGAGCTATCCCGGGGCTTCCATCCTGCACACATGAGGTGCTGTAAAACCCCCGTCATGGTCACCGAGCGATCATGAACGAACGTCGACCGCGAGAGGCATGCTTTGCGGTGCACTAAATCTTCTCCATGATTCCGCCCGTCATCTAGACCGTGAACCGGATGACTCCTTGATCACGACTTTGAGCCTTTCGACCATCGAGCCCTTGCTGAACTCAATGGGCCGATGTGAACAGCCGGGCGCGGCAGCAAATGGCTCCTTGAATCGACCAGGAGCTTGATCGGCTCCTTCACCCTTCTCATTATCGAACAGCACAGGGACGACATGCTACCGAACCGTGGGTCGTGCCCGCCTGCCACGATGCCTGTGGGAATCTAGGCATGGACGAACAAAGCAATGATGCCACTCACACTCTTCACGTACTCATGACATGTAGAGAATAACAACACCTAACACGCTGAAGCATGCTTGTTGGTCTCATAGCGCTCTCATCATAGAGATGGTGGACAGGCTACAAGAGTCATGACGGTCAAGGTCAGGGTCAGGTCCGTATGGGTCACCAGTCCCGCTTTCACGGTGGAATGCAGGTGCTTCGTCCCCGGCTCAGAGGTGAAGCAAGCGAGCTCGCCATCCAGTGCGAAGGCAAGGCGCACAAGGAGTTGGCGGCATCCCCAGACACCCCCTTTCCATGACTTCCTGGACCCTCTGTCCAGCATCGCATACCCGAGAGCAGCAGCGACCCGAACTTTACGGCTGCTGCTGCTTATTCCTCTCACAATAGCAATCGCATGTGCCGAGCTCCCAATTCCATACTCACAACACTCATCAGCGCAGTCCTTAAGGCGCCCAAAATATAGGGCCAGACACTCTTACATCCATCCACTTGACCCCGTCCATAACCCATCTTCTTCACTGCACTACAATCTCTGCGGCTAACTTTTGACCCGGTTGTACGAGCAGTGCCACGGACCATGTCACAGCAGAAGCTGCACAGTCACGGGTCGCAATTGCCCGGGCCCTATGCACGAGAAGTCAGAACGAGCGGCTCCTAGTTTGAGTTGGGAGGACACGGAGAAGGTGCGTACGGGCCATGGAGCAGGATGGCAATAGTATTTCGAGTTCGTCACGGTCATGGCCGCGACGTGGCCGACGGCTGCAGTGACCACTGACAAGCTGTGGATGAAGCGTCTCATGTTTTCTTTGGTCCGTCAGGTAGACTGTGAATAGGCATGGAGCTCAGGTCGTAGATGTGGCAGGCGGAAATCATTCCCTCGAGATGTTCGTAGTCCATATATGTCTGCCGCATGATACCAGCCTTCCTCATTTCAGCGGTCGTACAGTGGCCTGTCGCCTTCCGCGTGATGAACTTTTGGCGCTGTTGGACGCCTTTAATTGTACTGACATAGCGCATCACAGGGTGAATTGACCAATCTCAAGTAAAGAATCTGGAGCTAGAGTAAGTTCCATCCCTGAAAAGCGTGGTTGTCGGGAAGACGCAGTGACACGACTCACGAGTAATGGTGAGCCCACTGTAGCGCATGTAATGGCTAAGACTTTGCCAGACGCCGAAGTGTACGCCGGGTTTGGTGATGAGTCCCGGTTTCTCGTGCTGCTCATGCATATTTGAGAGCTACCGCTTCACGGCGTGGTTGATGATAATGACGACGAAGATTGTGGATGCCGCGGTGCAAGCAGTTCCTTTGGCCACCGAGTGGGCGTCTCACTGTTTGAGCTACTTACATCCCCCAATGTAGTATGTTTTGGATCCGCAATGCGTTCCCCTGGAATCCCACGGTTCCTGCGTTCGCCTCGTTTGTCATCGCCAGCAAATGTACAAGGCAGAATCCTCACCAGCTTGCCGCGGAGGCAGGCTCGTTGGAGGTATGCAGATCGCCAGTAGATACTCAGCCGCTCAATTCACTGAGATGGAATCCCCGCCTTAGAATGACTGATCTGGATCTGTTCGGCCTTGTTTTCCGTACTTCAAATACAACCTTCGTGGAACGGATGAAATGCCCTGCGGAGACTAGATTCACGGAAGGCACAATCCCTGCGCTCGCCGATTGAGATACCGTGTCAGAAACCAAGTGATTTCTGATTGCGGCGGACAGCCTGAGATCTGGTCGCGTGTACAACATCTTTAGCCGTTTTGGCCAACTCCTTCCACTTGTAGACCAAGTTCTTTCGGCGGACGGGAAACGTGACTGGCATTTGGAGCCATGGACGTATCGTGGAATCTGTTTTCGCTTGATAGCTGGTACTGGTCATCATTTACACGAATGGTACTGCCCCAACCCACACACGCAATACTCCAGACGCCACAGCAATATTTCGTATCCTCGACCTAAGCATTTCATTTGATTGTCCAGGCACTCCATCGCTAGATGCACGCTCTTCTTTTTATCCGTCGGCCCCGCTACCGCAGCGCGATCTCGCCCTGCCGGCTCTGTCTCTTGTGTAGGAAGGCTTGTGATGCGCAGAACAGAAGGAAGACCTGTGTCCCAGAAACGTCAGCCGCATGCCTCCCGATCACCACGTTGCTCCATCCACGCACCCCATATACACCAACAGCGCCGAAGACAGCTGCTGCAACTTTGCCGCCATCCTCCGGATCCTCATCTGACCCCATCATGCTGTGGTGACCGTTTGCGAACATGCTACCAATCACGCTGAGGATGACGATAGCGAATACAGAGATGACGATGCTGAATAGTCCGTCAGTTGGTGTTGTTATTGACTCGCTGGCACGATCCTCCTCCTACCATGTCCATGCGTTGAAGGCTGATACTACGGGCTTCATGATGGCTGTACTCGGCCTTGTCAGGCTAGGAGCCGGGAGTGGTAGGTTCGCGCAAGCGTCGCTCGTTGGAGGCAGGAATCGGAGCTGATAGTCGTGGCTTCGGCCGATGGATGATTGGTTTGATGAACAGACCGTATTGCAGCGATCTTAAGGTCTTTGGAGGCTGATGTCGCGGCTAGAGTGCCTCTGTGCTTCCAGTCCAGGTTACCTGTATTACGCATTATGCCGAAAGCTTGGACCAATGAAACAGCCCCCTCGTCCCCGCCAACCTTGGACGTCGTTGAGCAGTCCAGCACACTACGATAGCAACACAAATCTCAGAGTCACCTTCGGGTGCGAAACGATCAAGATGCTCTCCGGCGTGCTGCTCTTCAATCAAAAGGGTGAGCTGCTCATCATGCGCGCTTTTCGACAAGACATGCGTCCCAGGCTGGCAGATGTCTTTCGCATCCAGGTCATCTCCAATGCTCAGATCCGCTCGCCTATCCTCACGTTAGGCTCGACAACGTTCAGCCACATCAAGAGTGATAACATCTACGTGGTGGGCGTCAGTAAAGGCAATGTGAACTCCGCTCTTGTCTTCGAATTCCTGTACAAGCTCGTCGGACTGGGAAGGAGCTACTTTGGTCGATTCGATGAGGAGGCTGTCAAGAGCAACTTCGTCATGGTCTACGAGCTGCTGGATGAGATATTGGACTTCGGATATCCCCAGAATACCGAGACAGAGACGCTCAAGATGTACATTACGACTGAGGGCGTCAAGTCAGAACGAGCTTTGGAGGATAGCAGCAAGATTACGATGCAGGCTACTGGTGCCCTAAGCTGGAGACGAGACAACATCAAGTACCGAAAGAACGAAGCTTTTGTGGATGTCATCGAGGATGTAAATCTACTCGTGTCTGCCAGTGGAACTGTGCTACGAGCAGATGTCAACGGTGCTATCGAGATGAGGGCATATCTGTCGGGGACGCCGGAGTGCAAATTCGGTCTCAACGACCGTCTGACCCTTGGCGAAAGCGGCGCCGATACATCGCTTGGTCCTATTGGCAATATCGGTGGCAATAAGGCATCCAAAGCTGCAGCAGGCTCTGTCACTTTGGAAGACGTTTCACTCCATCAGTGCGTCAAGCTTAGCAGCTTCACTAACGATCGTACCATTTCTTTCATTCCACCTGACGGCAGCTTCCAGCTTATGTCGTATCGAGCCACTGAAAACGTCAATCTGCCGTTCAAAGTCCACGCCATCGTGAATGAAGTTGGCAAGAGCAAGGTCGAGTACAGCATTGCCATCCGTGCCAATTATGGCTCAAAACTATTTGCCACCAACGTCGTGGTCAAGATCCCCACGCCACTGAACACGGCAAATACGACGACCCGTACGTCGCAAGGCAAAGCCAAATATGAGCCTTCAGAGAACGCCATCGTGTGGAAGATTGCTCGCTTCACGGGCCAGTCTGAGTTCGTCCTCAGTGCTGAAGCCGAGCTCTCAGCAACAACTACTCAAAAAGCTTGGAGCAGGCCGCCATTGAGCATGCAATTCAGCTTGCTGATGTTTACATCTTCTGGCTTGCTGGTTCGATACTTGAAAGTGTTCGAGAAGAGCAATTATAGCAGTGTCAAGTGGGTACGGTACATGACAAGAGCTGGCAGCTATGAGATCAGGTGAGTCCGTTCGGTCTATGGTATCGGTGATGGCATGTGATCTGACCTGTGGATGCAGATTTTGAGCTGTCAATTCTAGATAGCCTTAGATCATCATCCACCCAACGCCTCCACCGTTGAATGACTTGGCATGGGCAGCCAGACGAGATTTGCTACGCCCTCGATCAAGCGCGCCATAGGGCATCGGCAAAGTCTAAGTGGCTCACACTGCTGGATGCCGAGACTGCAGATTCGCACTCTTCCACCCAAACCAACAATCTTGACCTCGATAAGACAGTTTTCGCACTGCTCTGGCTCATTGCGACAGGGCTGGCAACATTCGCGACGCGATGCTCTGGTTGTTTTTCATCTCACGAGCCTGGGCAGGGGCATCGTCACGGATTCAGAAGCGATTGGGCGGAAGCCGGATGCGTTCGTATTCAGCATATGAGGTTTGAACAGCCAATTGCGCACCAAGAATCCAATGCGAGGGTATGAGACACCTACTAGTCCTGGAATCCGTTCGGTCGGGTGAAGCGCAGATCCCACACAGGTCCAGCCTCCGGAAATGACTATTCCTACCTTACCAGTGTAGATTGAAGAGGAGCGTCGCGGGCGACACTATACGTGGGGACCTGATCGATCGATCTGGAGCCTACGCTAGCTTTTTCCGCATTATCACCGTGAACACTGAGACCTTGTCGTTAATTCGTCTTGACAGTGACGCGTCAACGTCACCTTGTATCAAGGCCCGATCACAAAGCACACGATGCTGTACGGCTGGTTCGCTCTGCCGCGAATCTCTGGCTCCTGACTGGCTCTCGCACAAGACCTTTTCAGCGTCCATTGCCAATGAGGCCGCACCATGGCAAACGATCGCAACTAAGCTTGATTCGCTCTCATAGGATCTAGTGGCCCGCATGAGCGAGCTCAAAATCAGACGCATCGTGATGCACGGAAAAGCCACTCCACTAACGACTCTGCGTAACGAGAGCATCATCATCAGCCAGCAACGTCACCCCGTCGTCTATAATACGATCCGCATCTAGACGGGAGGACATTGAGGCTGGTTGGTCCCTCGCAAGTACGACTTCGACGTGATGATGTCAAGGTGAACCTGGCGGCTATGAAGAAGGCGGCGAGAGAGATAGTGACGCCGCTTGTGGTCTTACGATTGCGCCATGAGAGGAAGGATGGGTTGCCTTACATCACGCGTGGAGGATGTGAAGGTGCCGTGGTAAGAGGACGTTGCTATGGATGGATCATTTGTTTCGCGCTCAACCATCCAGTCCCAGAGGCTGCGATGCGGAGTCACGCGCTTCCGTTGTACATATTGGCGAGTAGGAACCAAAGGCGATCAAAGGATTGCGAGTGAGCGCATGTAAAATTTCTTTCCATTTATGAAGGTACCCGGAGGATACGTATATCTGTCCAGGGTGGTATCTATAATGAGCAGTCGGCGCTTGAAATGAAACCCACGCTAGAACGCGTCCACGAATATCGACACCAAAAAGCACATCAAGAATCAAGACGTCTGCACCGTGGAGACGAAATCAATAGCGTCCTGCAAATGCCGCTGCATATCCTGCATCTCTCGCCTCAGGGAATGGTTCTCCCTCCGAAGCGATTCCACCTCACCGCCCACTCTGTTGCTTCCCGGCCCCATCGATATGTTCCTCACGTGTTGCTGCTGTTGCTGCCGGTCTTGACGGTCGTAGGACGGAGTGATAGATATGCTCGGAGCCTTGACTGACATGGGCGTCTCACCGCCAGAAGACATAATGCTCTCAGCGTACTCCAGGTCACTCTCGAATCCAGAGTCGGACGCACGCGAGTCTCCTGATCGCCGTTTGCCTCGCCTGGGCGTGGTCTTCTCCTGTTCTTGGTCTTCGCCCTCTTCGGTGGCATCTGTGGACCTTCTGAACAGTCGCACGCTATTCTTCGCCGCTTCATGGACCTCTTGCGCCTTTAGTCGCTCTTCCGCAAGCTGCATTGCAATCTCTTGCATCGCTCTGTGCTGCTCTGCGGCTTTGAAGCTCATATCTTGCAGCTGCATCTTGAGGTGCCTGGAACGCGTCTCCGCTTCCTCCACCTCCTCTTTCTGCGCGTCGATTTCGGGCTGGACGCTTGCTATATATTCCACCTTCTCCCTGTATGCCGATTGCATACGCTGGAGCAGTGCTGTCGCATTCAACAGCAGCTCATTGAACGCGTGAGGCGAGAGCGGGTCCGCCGGTCCTGCTGGGAAGAGTGCGGAGTTTATGTCGAGATTGGTGATCTCATCTTGTAGTTTGGCAGGCGGTGTAGGTGCGGATGGAGTGGTAGATCTTCGTGTGAACCAGCTCTTCTTCTCTGGCACGGAAGTAGCACTTGGCTGCCTGAGGTGTGCAATGCTGGTCCGTCTGGGTCCTTTGGGTCTAGGCGTGAACGTGGGCGTGTACTCCATGATAAACTCGCTCTCCTCCCTTTCCTTCGTTGGCGACGATTGCACGCCAAGCTTGATTGGCGCAGATTCTCCAATGAAGAGGTCTCCGAAGATCTTGTTGGACTGGTGTCGCTGGTAAGTCGGTCGGTCCACAGGCTGCTGGGCGTGCCTGGTAGGCGAAGGACTAGCGCTGGCGGTCAATTTCGGCACGTATGCGCTGGCGATGCTCTTCGCGCGTGAGTGTAAGACACTGGACGAACGAGATAGCCCAGCAGAAGCTTGTTGAGCTTGCGACAACAATCTGTTTCCTAAGGCCGATCGTGCAGGTGCTAGAGCCTTTGAGGGTTCTTCCAATGTGGTTTCAAGTCCGGCAGCTCCGTTGTATGCGGTGGAGTAGACATCGACGGAATGATTGTAGTAGCTGGCCATGGCCGAGAATGGACGGCTTATCAGACACGGGTAACAGACTCGGAAGCTCTCCTCAGGCTCGGCACGGTGGTGAGGCTCCAGCTGCGTGATGTGGAGTTTCGGTCCCTTGTTGGCGTCAAACTTGAGTCAGGCACACTTGCGGCTCGAGCATCAGGTGGTCGTAACTCTGGTTTACCAGCCGATCGAGTGTGAACGCAGCTCTGTGTTTTGGAAGCGTTCCAGCAGTCGCTCTCAAGTGGCTCTGCAACCCGACCACCTACTACTAGTCGTCCTCGCTGGGCCCCGCGATCCAGACTGCGGGAGTTTCGAGCAGATTGGTGATTTGGTTCTGCCAATCTCAATGTCTCGGTCCGGATGGCTTCGGGACGTGCCTTCCGTCGCGTCGGGTCTCGATGATGAGGAGGATTGAAATCTCCGTTCGGTCGTTTACCAGATCGCGGAGAAGAATCGAGGGGAGAGAAGATTGTGAAGACAATGGACACTTTTCTTATGGTTCCCCTAGAAATCATGGTGGCTCTGACATCCATGTTGGCAGTCATTGTTCCCTGCCACCAATGCACCACCGCCGGTGGCAGGGCTGGAAGCATGGTTCAAGCATCAAAGTCTAAATCGGCACGTCATGGCGCGCGCGGCTGGGAGGCTTCCTGGTGCTGTTGATCGTCAGCAATGGGAACCGTCTCATACTCAACAGAGGAAACATCAGAAACACAAGCTGGGAGAATTGATATGCTGCTTTTGGCTTGAGGATCAATGGTCGAGAATAACCAGCGTCGTGGACCCTATGAAGCCCCCATGGCTCGCAAGAGGCCGTCCATGGTAACACAGTGGGGAACAGATCACGTTGGACAAAGACAGGTATCATTTATGCCGGTGCCGCATCACGTCTGCAAAAGCAGCCATGAGCAGCCGCGCGACACTGTCAGTAAGCATCAGTCGTCCATAATAAGACCTGTCCTGGGACTCACCGTTTTTCTGGGAAACGGAATACCAACACATGAGGAGGGTAGGATGGCAGAGAATGGAGCAGATCATTACTGGCTCCTATTGTCCACCTTCTTCGAGATCTCGGTGGCTACGTTCACGGTATCACGAATGTCTAGATTCCGAAAGCGCGTTTTGCTACTACGAAACTGAACTATGATCTCCATCCCAATGCTCGCAGCAATTTGGTGTGCCTTCTGCTCATGTTTACGAGCGTCTCTAGGAGGCATTGATTGTCTGGATCGAGTTCGTCTTCAAGACGGCTAGTGCTGCCCGTTTGGAATCGAATGTCCAAGCAAAAGCCATAATAAACAAGTCTCTGTTCCGGATAACGCTTAGACAGGGGAGCCCAAATACTATAAAGGCCTCGACCCGCTATCGCTATCGGTTATAGATCATGGTGCTCACCTAGCCTGTGGTTATGGTAGGTCCCTCTTGATTTCCGGTGGCAGTAAGGTATCATCAGAGCCCTCGTAACTTTCGTATGTCGCGAAACCATCGATCTTGCGGGATACTGGAAGTTATCCTTCCCCGTCTGGCAACAAGATGTCTTGACGACGCGTCTGTGAGAATCGTTTTGGCAGGAGCTGATGTATCGCATTTCTGACTTGTACATACATGTACTTCATGATGCCTCTAGTTCCGTATCTCTACCTGGAATTGCTTGGCCTCAGGTTCCCAATCGGGCTTTAGCCCACGCGAGCGTCACAATATCGGCAGCACGTGCATTGGGTAACCCGACCAACCATTTGTGTTTGCTCAAGCGGCCTGGCCTTCCGAGTGGCCGCTGGCGATCTGGATCTTCGATTAGATACCGCGCCGAAAATGGGCGTCTGCCATACCGCACGCGTTTTCTGCTTGAACTAATACCATTTTTCGAAACCGCTCTAAGGTGCACTAGCAGCCATACCTTATCTTCATAGGGTTCGAGAACGAAGACATTTGCACCGGCCACGATCGCGCCCGGACCGAAAGCTAGTACAGGATCGACAATGGTTCCGTTAGCTGACAGACCTCACCTTCCTCGTAGGCAGGCCTTGTTCGAGAGTCGAAGAGAACGCGAATTCTATCGCTACTATGAGCCTATCCGCTCCCTGACAGAGTCTGGTCCGCCACTTTGTGACCTTTTCGACGATGCGGCCGTCAAAGGCCATGTGCCATTTTCCTCGCCAGATCCCGCCCTGACAGCCTTCTGTCAGCTGGCAGCGCTCAGGCTAGGGACCCGAAGGGCGATGCTCTTCTTCTTCGACAGTAATTACGCGTATGTTCTGGCTGAGGCAACTCAGACCCTGTCTCTCAAAGATGACTCGGTTCATGAGATTGATGACAAGCTATGGCTGGGCCATTCGGTCATTCCGCGAGGCTTCTCTATTTGCGAGGAGACTGTGTGCTCATTGCCACAATCCGAGAATGTAACGCCGGACAGCGAGCACCATCTTGTGCACATTATCAATGACCTGGAGAAGGACACCCAATTTTGCGATCGGCCCTATGTCAAGGATGGTCCCAAGGCACGTTTTTACGCCGGAGTACCAATCACCACACCAAAGGGCATAAACATTGGAGCTTTCTGTCTACTCGACGACAAGAAACGCGATGGCCTGGACGAGAAGGGCATCTCATTCCTGAAGGACATGGCGTCAACGGTGATGAAGCATCTCGATCATTGTCGGGCCAAAGCCGAGCATATTCGGGGGACAAGAATGGTCACTGGGCTGGGTGCATTCATTGAAGGCGCTTCCAGTTTGCGGACTTGGCAAGAAGAGAACAAGCGCAGGACTGACCGGCAGGAGGGAGGTCGCTCTTCACTTGCAAATGTCATAAAAGAACCGCTAGCTGTCCGGCCAAAGCCATGCCCACGACAGGCGTCCACGGTGGAGGTCCCGACGCCCTCCCGCGATCCTTCGGACAATCGAGGATCTCCACGTCTTGAGGAGCCGAAGCAGGTGGATTCGACCAACCCAAGCAGTGCTTCTGTCCCAAGCCTTGGTGCGAGCGTGGAGACCAAATCCACGGGAGCTCTGGATTCCCCACCAAAAGTAATCGAAGGCATGGTCATGCCCACGTCCAGGTCTGCGAAAACAAGCCAACAGTCGGATGATCTCCAAGCGCAGCTGGTTGCAGACAATGTCAGAAGCACGTTCCAACGAGCGGCAGATCTCATACGAGAAGCTGTGGATGTTGAAGGTGCGTTCTTCTTGGACGCGGCAGTCGGCACATATGGAGGTCTGGTAGAAGCTCATGACGGCAGCGACCAAAGCTCTGATGCTCTTATCAGCGGGACGGATGCTACTGGGAATGAGAGTGACGAGCAGAAGAAGGTCATGTACGGTGAAGGCGTGCCTGACAAGCTCTGCACAGTCCTGGCTTCCTCACATACCACAAGCGACCATTATCATTCAACGCGCGAGATGCAAGCTATGACTGATAAGAGCAACATCACTGAGAGATTCCTGCGAAGCTTGCTTCGTCGCTATGGTCATGGCAAGATCTGGAATTTCAACGACGCGGGAGATGCATCGAGTGACGACGACAGCTCGGAGTCTGGCAGTTCCCAGGATATAATCAGGCGAAGCAGTGGGAGCGGCAACACTGGGAGATCATCGACCAATACACGCAAAGACCGTCGCAGGAGAAATAGAATCAATGACGGAAGAGAGATACAGCTGCTGTTCCCTGGCGTTCGAAGTTTTGCTTTAGTCGGGATGTGGGATCAGACCAGGGGCAGGTGGTTTTCAGCCTGTGCAGTCTACACATACTCGCCACTGCGCCTCTTCTCGGCGGAGTCTGAGACATCGTACATTGCAGCATTCTGCGACGTTATCATAGCTGAGGTGCACCGACTGGAAGCACAGAACAGTGACCGTGCCAAATCAGACTTCATAAGCTCGATTAGTCACGAGTTGCGATCGCCGCTACATGGTATCCTGGGTAGCGTTGAGTGCCTTCAGGACCAGAAGTTGGACTCGTTCAGCACGGGGATGGTGAGTCAAATCGAAATCTGCGGGCGAACTCTGCTGGATATAGTTGATCATCTACTCGATTTCTCCAAGGTCAACCATCTGGCGAAGACTAAGCCGCTACTCTCAGAATCCCAGGGTAGGCGACGCATTTCGTCGACCACTGCCCGCATTTCGCAACTGGGTGGGCTCATGAGTCTCGACACAGAAGTCGCTTTGGACGAGGTCACTGAAGAGGTGGTGGATACCGCTGTCTATTCATTCTGTTGCGCTCGCGACAAGACTTTCATCCTGAACCGCGATGTCTCTGTCATTTTGGACGTCGATCGCTCCGTGGAGACCAGCTGGAAATGTCGTGTTCCTCTTGGCGGCTGGAAGAGAATCTGCATTAATCTGCTGAGCAATGCACTGAAGTACACCGACGCTGGCTTCATACACGTCACCCTGAGTGCAGCCCCGATACCTGGTAAGAAAAAGCGCTTCAACGTCATTTTCGAGGTCAAGGACAGCGGACGTGGCATGAGGAAGGAATTCCTGGAGAATCATCTCTTCAAGGCGTTCTCGCAGGTGAGTTAGATAGAGAGCGTCATGAAAGCCCGGAGCTCACACATCATGCAGGAAGATACGTTGATGGAAGGCACCGGCTTAGGTATGAGCTTGGTTGCCAAGATTGTCAAAGCCATGGGTGGCAAGATTGAGGTCCAGAGCGAAAAGGGAGTTGGGACGAAAATGACGGTGACCGCACCGTTCGAGCGAAGTATACGGGGCAACGAGGAGACCGCCAACGGATCTCAGCCTGAACTTTACCAACCTTTCAAAGACTCCTCTGTTGGCATCTTTGGCTTTGACGGCATTGGGCATGATTCAGACCAAGCGCAACATGCTCATCAGATTGCACGAGCGCTCACTCTGCAAAGTGTGCAGGCTCAATGCCAGCACCTTGGACTTCACGTACAGCGGCTTTGGCTGAACCGACCTGAGCCCAAAGTGCAAGTCCTGATGTTGGCTGAAGAAGATATTGCTAGATACAGGAAGCATATTACGGCTGGCAGGCATGCCGGCTCGAAGACAGCGAAGCCAACGATCATTCTCTGCTCCAGCACCATTTCGGCGCGGAATTTGAAGCGGAACGGTACATTCAAGGAGCATGACTTTCAAGTCGAATACATCGCGCAGCCGTGTACTTCTTCACGACTTGCGAGCGCACTCGGCCGATGTCTTGGACATCAGACTGGTCGATGGTCAGATCATCAGGAGCAAGCAGACAGCGGCGCGCAATTTGCGGACTATGCAAACGCAGAAGATGTGACTATCCTAACGCACCGTCGCCGAGGTACGATTCCTGTGCTTGACGAAGTGCTTGACGAGGCGCTCCTGAGTCCGCGCTCTGAGGAATCAGATACGTTTTCACGCCTTGAGGAGCGGCCGGCACGTGAGGCTTTGACAAGGTCGCGTTTGCAAGTTAAGGATGAGCAGACCAACAGATCCAGATCGACTGGTGTCCGACCCCACTCACCGTTTCCTGTGGTTGATCTTTCAGCGAAGAAGACGAGCACAAATGCTCGCAACGCACAGTCGGACGGCGCTTCCACGAACGGGCTGTCGCTTCTCTTGGTCGACGATAATCAGATTAATCTTCAGCTACTCATTAATTACGCGCGCAAGCAGGGTCACCGCAAGCGCACGGCTTCAGACGGAGCTGAAGCTGTGAGAGTCTACAAGGAGGCTGCTTTGGACAGCATGCGTGCTCGGGCACAGGACGGCGAGTTATCAGAGAAGCCGAGCACGATCCTGATGGACCTGACCATGCCGGTGATGAATGGCTTTGAAGCCACGAGAGAGATTAGAGCTTTCGAACAACAGCACGGCATTGCGCCCGCGCACATTATTGCTTTGACGGGATTGGGCAGCGCAAGTGCGCAACAAGAGGCCTTCAGCTCGGGCGTAGATTTGTTCTTGACGAAGCCGGTCAGGCTCAAGGAACTGACGAAGCTGCTAGATGGGATTCGTGATTCGAAGAACAAGAATAAGGGCAGAGATGAGAACGGGCGGCCTGAACAACCATAGGATACCAAGCAGATGGTCCAAGTGCCAACGTGCATGTGTCAGTGATGTCACCACAGCTTTAATCGCGTCTTCGTAAACTCATCTCGCGTTTACACGTATTCTAGCACCCATCGAACCTCCCCAACTCACAAATCCAATTACCCTCAACAATGGCCTCTCGCCTCCTCCAACCCAGCTTCTGTCACGGCCTCCGCACTCCTCTCTTCGCCGCGAGCCTCGGCCTCTCCGGCGCTCTCTTACTTCACCAGACCTTCCAATCCCGCCGCCTGCTGCGATTAGATTCTTCGCCTACCTCCGTGTCACCGAAAGATTGGTCCCTTGCGCAGTATCAGAATGACGCGAGGACGCCGATTACGAAGAAGAGTGGGGGACTGAATCCCAGAGCTGTGAGGCAGCTGTCTGCGGGGAGTATAATAGGTAGGTCATTGAGTGATGATGGGTTGGTGTGGAGGCTGATGATCTGTTTGTGTGGTAGGACTGATAGCCGGACTTGGTGTTTCGGTGTTTTCGAAGCCCCTGGCGCTGCTTATTGGTTTGCTAGTGGTGGGTGTACAGACGGCGGAGAGTTACGGAGTTCATTTAGTGCCGTACAAGAGGTTGCAGGGATATGTCAAGGGTGTGGATCTGAGGAGTGCGGTGCAGGATAATATTGCCTTCAAGATCAGTTTCGGGGCTATGTTCGCGCTGAGTGCTTTTGCTCAGTTCTAGGGGCGGGGAGGAGGAGACGACAAGGTACGAGATTCAGGGACACAGCCATTTGATTATAGCGAGCTGGCAAAGATTGCAGCTTGCCCAGAATGCTGCCCAAAAACTAGACGTACAGAGCGGCGGCTACACCGACCAGCTGCAAAGCTATGGAATCGTTGCAGTCGCGCCACGCCAGGCGATCATATACGAGCTGCCAAGTCACACAATGTTCCTGCACACCGCACGCCTCAGACCGAGTGCTGTCAAGTTTCTCACCCCGAAGCTTCAGTTGAACTCGTCGAAAATGTCACCACCATTCATGTGGTTCGTGTTGAAGCTGTCCTGGAACGTATCGACGTCACCATCGTCGTCCAAGTTGGATGAAGCGAAGCTCTCAAGCGCCTCCTGCTTGATTCCGCTCTTCTTGGTCGGGCTCGCCTTGCTGACTCGGCCATTGTTGACAGCTGCAAGACCGGTCCACATCAGTACAAGATCCCGAACGAGAGAAGAGGACAGGCTACACGACCTACTGTTCAAAGCATCCTTCTTCGGCGTCTTCGGCTTGCGCGGCGTGCTAGTGTTGGCCTTGCGAGGCGCCTCGACCAGGCCGCGGGCGCCGCTCTCGACCTCTTGCTTGAGGACCGCGGACTCCTTCTTGATCTTGCGGAAGCGGTTCTCGAGGGTGTCGTATGTAGTGCCAAAGTGAGTCGCGGTAGCACGAAGGTCGATCTCGTAGGCTGTCAGCAAGTTTGGAAACGTGAGTGGACGGTGGACGACGGGTCTTCACGATACCTTCACGCCCGTGGCAATGATGGAAGCGACTAGGCGCTCCCACGTCTCCTTGCTCTCCCAATTGGTCTTCTCGGCGGCAGGCATGGTGGACGATTTCTTGAATGTCTGATTGATGGGTCGCTCGTTGGGTCAATCGATATGATCCGATGCTGGATGGGTGTGTTGCACGTCACTGGATGTCGAGGCTGAGTATGAATGGTTGGAAGTCGAGTGCTGAGTTTTGAATGTGGGAGTGAGGGTCTGTCTCGACCCGTGTAGTGACGTTAACGCCTGTTGCTCGGCTGTTGCCTATTCTATGCATGTGATACTGGATCTTGCTTACTCGAGTGTTACACAGGCTTTGGGATGCTCCCCCGGGTGCAAACGTACCACCCTCCCGAGATAATAAAAAAGCACAATGATACAAGATAGGTATTTCGGGGGCCAACAATGCTTACAGCTTCGGTAACAGCCTCCCATCTGTGCAGATCGAAGACGGCGAACCTGGTCGAACTACGGGATTGTGTCCCTGTAGAGGATGAGACATCTTGACGCATATCTCGCGTTCGCGCAATGCGCACGAAGCGATCGTTCAAAGGCATAGTCAACGGCAGCCAGTGCGAACGAGAAGAACGTGCAGCGATCGTTCTTGCCTCGTTGCAATCAAGCGCGGAACACGGTTCCTGAATAATGTGACGCGTTCCATGCAAACACTATACGCGACTGATTAGTTCGACGTGGACCTGGACGTCGAGTCCCTGGCCATCGGCAGACGGGCCTGAGGATCCGGTGGTGATGCTCAATAATGTGACACGTTGCATTGGGAAGGATGTCGCGGAGTCTAGGACTCGGGCAGGGCCTGGAAGAACCAGCTTCATCGAGCTCAGAGACACTGGCCACAGTACTAGTACTGGAATATGGTTCCGTGGAGCTGCGTGGTCTAGCCAAACCGCACTCATGATCGCAGAGGTTGACAGGGGCCTACGATCGACTGCTCATACGGAATGAGGTTGGCCAGGTGGTTGGCATCCTGTTGGATGCTTGCCCCGGTTCGGTACACTGCAGGCCTGTAGCTTCATGCAGGCACTTGCAAGGATGCCGGGACACACGACGCGGCCAAGAGATATCGGACGCAGGAACAGAAGTTCATCAATAATGGACCGTGTCGACTTCGTGCGCCCTGGTGGCCAATGATACAGGCAACCAAGGACGATTTATGCAAGCTCGTTGAGCTTCGAGGCCCTGTCATTAGCGTGCATGTTCTGAGCTGCTGTATGCTCGTGAAGACCTCGAATGCGATCTGCCCAGTGCCCAACCTAGGGTTTGAGTGTCAGTTCGCCCTTGACCCCATATGGGACACCTTCACTGCATTCTCGCTCACGACACCCGTGCACCTTCTATAAGACCCGCGCCTGCGCACGTCATCCGCACACTTACCGGACCCTCCCCCTCAACATCACTTCACGTGAAAGCCCTAGGCAGCAACTTCCCCTTCAACACTTCCTGCGCTTTCTGGAGCAATTTGCAACTCTTCCTTCGCAATCCATACATACTTCGACCACGATCCGAATACTTTCATCTTCTGCCCGCCTACCTCCACCTACAAATATCCAAGCAAACCTCCAAAATGCCGATGGCATGGACCGCAGACGCGGACCGCCGCCTCCTGCTCCTGGTTCTCGAGATCTCTAGCGTCAACAACAACCAAATCGCCGAGCGCTGGGCCGCGAAGCATGGTATGCCTTCCACTCCGAACAAGACCCCCTTGGCACTGACCAGCACTGACTTACGCTCACCCAGGCCCCGAGGGCGGCGAACAACCCACCGCGCGCGCCATCACCGAGCGCCTGGCAAAGCTGAAGAAAATGGCCAACAGCACCGGCACTGGCAGCAACGCTGACACCATGCCCAAGAAACCCACCGCGCCTCGTGCCACCCCTTCCAAAGCTAAGAAGGCTGGGCCCAAAACCCCGGCATCGAGCAGCAAGAAGCGCGGCAAGGCGGCTGCGAGTATGAGTGATGAGGATGACACCGAGGCTGAGGTTGCGGGGCTCAAGGAAGAGAGCCCAACGAAGAGAGCGAGGTTGGAGAGGAGGTCCAAGAAGGAGAAGAAGTATGAGGATCCGGGTAGTGAGGTTGAGGATGAGGAGGCGGTGGGTGGGAGCTCTTCGAAGGTCGATGGTGGTGAGGGCGGGGTGTTCGATGAGTTCGACGACGTTCCAGGTGTTGCCGGGCGTGACCATGGGTTTGGGATGGATGATCTTTCTGATGTCTCGGACTTCAGGCCTGCGGCTTGAGATGAGCGAGGAAGTTGTTGAGTGCGCGATTGGTGGTCTGGCGTTCAGGCGTGCGCGCGAGCGAGCTATGAGCGGATCCTAAGTGCTTCACCAACATGAAATCAGCATTGAGCAAGCGGCATGGAGCGAGCGGCATTGAGCAGAGGAAATCTGGCAGGCATGCACTTGAACGGTATACCCTTCCATGTACCATAGCATGCTCCGCCATCCAAACCGCACCACCATAGACCCTTCATATCGTCAAAGTATTCACGTGCGCCCAATCATCACCCAAGCACTCCTTATTCTCCAAGACCCTCTTCTTCTCATCGCCCGTCCCCATCAAAACCTGCCGTATCGCCATCTTCGCCAACCGATCCACCGCAATGCTCGGCACCGTCGCCTCGTACAAGATCGTGCCTATCGCGTCACCCCTCTGGATCACCTGCCCTGGCCGCAAGCTGATCGCTTCGAAACATCGGTGGCCTTGGATGACTTCGGAGTTGTCGGCGATGTCGAAGATGCCTTTCTCCGCTGCGCCTTTGATCTTGCGGCTGTCGTTCCATATCCAGAGAGTGCGGAATTGGTTTTGTTCGGCGCCCCCTAGTGGAAGGAGGGAGGTTGGTAAGAAAGGACGGTGCTGGATTGGGAGGGGTAGGACTTACAGCCTGAGATGAATATGAAGCGGAACGGGAATTTTTGCTTGTGCATCTTCTGAGGGCTGAGAGCGGTAGCTAGATGGATAGCAAATGCCTGCGCGGCTTGCATGGGGTAATGCATATTCACTCTCGTCGCCTCATCCTTGTTGTTGTTGAACTGCTCCATCTTCGCCCGTCCCAGCGCCCATATGCAGCCTTCCACTCCCTCGTCTCGCAGCCGGCGCAGGAGGCTCTCGTCGTATACAGCGAAGTCTTCATGGATGATCTCGACGATCTTTTGGGTTGCGCGCTTGTTGTGGAAGTACTTCCCATCAAGCGGTTTCCGCGTCAGGACGACGATCTTCTCAATGTAGTTGTGCTCGATGCATTGCTCGAGGACTTCGGAGCCGACAAACCCTGTCGCGCCGGTGAGGACGAGCTTCATCGTTGACAGGGTGCAGGTGTGACGGGGTTCTTGGGGAGTCAGGTCTGGGATATCCGGCAGTGAGCTACGAGAGGTATCGTTGATAGCGTATGGTCAGGTATGCGTAGATGGGCACGTGGGATGTGCAGCCAAGTAAAAGGTAGCTCCTACTACCTCAAGCCCGCATTTGAACCGCGCCGTTACGTACAGCAGACCTACCGCTTCAGTAATCGCGCACTCATATGCGATTACGCTGACTAGATGATGAATGTGCGGCTTATGATGGGCTGCGCCGGCACGAATAGGACGTGGACGGATGAAACGGAGGCCCGAGATCGTCGGCTTCGAGACGCTTTTTATCACGCTTCATGATCTCTGGCTCATACCTAGGTAGCCAGTAATGCTCAAGGCAGTAAAATGCATGGTCGAAGCCGTTCGACCACTGTTGGCTAAGATCTAGCGTCTGATGAACTTGGAGTGAAGCGGCAATTCCTGTGCCCGCAAAGGTCTCTGCTTGATTCCTTCTCATCGCTGTTGGCGTGCTTGTCTGGGTACTAGCCTGGCACTGCTGTTTCCATGACTGTGAAAGACCAAGATGCATCTGAGAATCTCAGCTGACTCCAGTCAAATGCTTAGCCAACTCCTTACCAACTCCCGACGCAGGGCACCCTCCTCCCACATGAACCATCATGCCAATCACTGGGGCATCAATGATCCACATCCTCCCAAGCCCTCCCACTAACCTTCTCCAACTCCTCCACACTAATCACCCTGCCATTTGCAAAATACCCAGCATGAATCTTCGCATCAATCTCCACCCTCGAGTCCTCCGGGATCATCTCATCCGGGATAGGCACCCTCTCCTTGATAGGGATTCCCTGTCCCACAATCGCATCGTGCTTCATGTCGCTCATACTCAACATCCTGTCCACTTTGGTGATCCCCAGCCAGTGCAGAATGTCCGGCATCAAAGCCTGGAATCTCATATCTTTGACACCTGCGATGTTTTCTGTGCGCTTGAAATATTCAGATGCTTTGTCGGAGCCGCGTTTGCGGGCGTTGTAGACGAGGTATTTTGTGACTTCGCCAAGTGCGCGGCCTTCTTTGCGGAAATAGATCACAACTCCTGAGCCGCCTTTCTGGGCTTCTTTGACAGCTTCTTCGATGCCGAAGATGAGGTAGGGCCGGCAGGTGCAGATGTCGGAACCAAAAACGTCGGAGCCGTTGCATTCGTCATGCACACGGAGCGCGAGACGGACGTTGGGATCGGACATTTTGGCTGGGTCTCCAAAGCAGTAGACTGTCAGGCCGCCTATAGGCGGCATAAAGAGTTTTATGTCACCGCGCGTGATCAATTCTGGGTATGAACCACCCGTATGTTCGAAGAGGGAACGGCGGAGTTCAGCTTCGGTAATGTTGAAGCGTTCTGCTACGCCTGGAAGATACCAAACGGGTTCGACGGCGAACTTGGTGACGTTAAGTTCGCCGCTCTCATTGAGGCAGATCTTGCCGTCCGGCACTAATCGACCTTTTCGTACGGAGTCTTCGAGTTCGGGTATTTTCATGTGTGCTCGCGTGACTGCGATGGTAGGGCGTATCTCGACGTTCTCATCGCGGATAATGTCTTTGTAGAGCCAAGGTGCTAGGTGACCCCAAGGATCCATTGCTACAATTTTCCTTGGGTCAGCCCAGGCGGGAAAGGGACCAATGTTGGCGGCTGGCTCCGTGTTGGTCCAGTCGGGTTTGTGATCTGTGTTTAGTTGTTGGGAGGCAACCGCCAGAGCGTAGTAAATGCTGTAGGATCCTCCATGAGCACCAATAGCATTACGGCGGCGGATAGTAGAGGCAGCACGGGAAACGACGACTGGACCACGAGTTTGAGCATCTTTAGCACCCCACTCCATAGGTAAAGGGTCAACGCCTGCCTGACCAGGGTAGGAAGTCAGAATGATCTTAGATGTCGTGCTGCCTCTCCGTGGGGGCGGAGACGATGACTGAGCTGTTCCATTGGAGTTGATGTCCTTGCTGTAGTTATCTAGAGAGCCAAGACTGTCTCGCGAGTGGTGATTCCGGGGCGGTATCCTTGGACTACTCTGGGGGTTGACTCTGGGGCTGGGAAAGGTGGCATCATGTGCGATGCCATCATGGCTTTGGCGGACACCTGCTAGGACATTGACTCTGCCGTTGATTGCGTCCACGGTAGATGCTAGGTGGGCATGATCTTGCTTGAGCGACTTTAAGGATTCCAGGATCTCTTGGAGAGCGGCATCTGTTCCCGACGAAGGATTGGTGTCGGACATGGCTGGAATGAGAGATCAGCAGTGCGGTTGATCGGTAGGGTAAGCTGCGTCTTGTGCAGATATGCGATGAGGGCTAGCTATGGAAGAGACGTAGGAGAGGTCAGAGCAAGCGGAGGTACAAAGGTACAAACAAAGGAGCAAAGAACAACGGTGACTAGATCACAGAGCTCTAGGGATTGTACGAGAAGATACACCAGGTGTCCACATACATGTATGCGCCTCGTGGCTCATGTAGTTGCTCTGGCGAGTCTGGTTGCCCGGCGGGCAGTTCTGATAGCTTATCGCCGGTTATCGCCAACGTGAACCTCCTTGCAGGCAGGTTCACATGTGGCGCCCTAAATAATGCGGGACTGTCACTCGACTTTCACATCACAACTTCACTACAGCTCACAACCTCACGCAAGGACAATATGGTGAGTCGCACCGGGTTGATCATACAGGACAAATTATTGACGAGAGCAGGGCAAACGTAAGAAGTCATCAAGAACGCCTACGGGCCCCAAGAAGGCATAGATGACACCCCTACCGAATTTGGCGATTCTCCTGGCTGACTGTTAGTATCCACAGCGCGAGCCACTGGCGACACGCTTCAAATGCGTCTTTTGCAGCAACGAGAACTCGGTGGGCGTGCAGATCGACAAGAAGAATAGGATCGCTAGTCTCCTCTGCAACACCTGCGGCCAGAGCTTCCAGTGCAAGAGCAGCATGGGCAATTGTGAGGCGTCATCACGTTGCCTCCACCTCACACCCGCACACTGACGCGCAACAGTGATGGCACCGGTAGATGTCTACTACGAATGGATCGACGCGTGCGAAGAGGTCGCCAAGGAACACGCAGCGAACAACCCCGAGCCTGCCCCGTACCAACCACGACAACCCAAGGCAAGAGCTGCCGGCGCTGCAACAGCAGGAGGTGCTGGCGCTGGCGTCGCGGGTGGAGACCGATATAGAGATGACGGCGATGGGTTCATAGACGATGATGATGCTGATGCTGAAGCCGAGTATGCTGATGAGGATTGAGCTACTACAGTCTTGCGCGAGCTGTGCTTGAAGAGATCCCGCACCTTCCAGGCTCGAAGAAGCGCCAGAGACACGATTTGGGTATGCCGGACGTTGAGAAGCCGACGAAGAAGATGAGGAAGCGGGAGCGAGAGCTGCAGCAGCACTCCATGGACATGAATGATGAGAGGGATGAGGAGATGGAGGAGATGGAGGACCATTCTTAGAAGGCTGGCTGAGCAGGCCGCCGCAGAATTTGGCTTGCGCAGATATTGGAGGTCAGAGATACGGATGGTCCATCGACAGCGTCTCTAGGCGCATAGGCGTATGATTTGGTTTCATGCTGGGGTAGAGGTTGATACCCATCTGTATTCATTCGAACTTCCCCGAGCCCTTGTGCCGGCTTCTAGCTCGGAGACTGGTCTTCAGCGGATTGTTTGTGGAAAGTGCACGCCTCGCCAATGGCAGTGGACGACAATGTCAGGACCTTGTCTGAAAACATGCGACCAATTGGAACACCTGTAAGGGCAAGCAGCGCGGCGCGGATCACCCAGATGGCGATGTGCAATTCTGGTGTGTGCACGTACTCCAGCACAGTCCGCCTCGCTGTCCATTGGAAACATGAAGTTGTGAGCGAGACCGTAGACGTCGGGCGGTTCCCAAAGATCTTCACTTACGCTCACAACCTGGGGCGGAGCTGTTACTCCACTCTTCGCAACAATGTATTGCCGGGCGCCGAGACATGCGAACGTGAGCACACCTAGTATTCGTACATGGATTTTGATCTTCCTTCGACATAACGCCAAGCGTCTAAGTGCTTGCTGCCTTACCATTATTGACAGATGGAATCGGGAGAGTCAAGACATTGCGTGGCGCAAGACTTCATCATCAGCGCTCCGTCCTTGGCTTGCATGCTCAACCACGCACGCCTCGGTCATAGTAGTGGGATCTGCCCATCCGCTTACCATCATTAGATCTGCATTCGGAGCGGAGAATGCCTCGTGGGCTGAAGTGGCCGTTGTCTATCATCAGTCGTGTGAAGAAAGCACCTAAACAACTGCTCAAAGGAACTCGGAACGTCGGCTCGAATGTTGAAACGACTATCGCATCCACAGACCGCGCAAGTTGCTATTACACTGCTCGGACTCAGGAAAGATTCAAAGACGGGCGCTACGAAGCGATTCGAAGACTGGGCACTGGCCAATACTCCCATGTCTGGCTGGCAACGGACCTGCAGTAAGTGGCGAAATCCTCTCCGGCAGCGTGCTTACACTAACACATCAATACAACAGCCACAACTCGCGCGTAGCTCTGAAACTTCTCACATCTGACTGTTATGGTACGAGCCACGACATCTTCGAGATCGAGATCCTCGAAAGTATCACCAAGCAGCAGGCTAGCGGTGCAGAGTCGTCTCATGTGATTAGTCTGCTCGACACCTTCAGGCTGGAAGAGCCGAGTGGAGAGCACAAATGCATCGTGATGCCTGTCATGGGCGCCAGCCTCGGTCAGCAAGCGAACCGCTTTGCGGACCGGAGGATACCGGTCAAGATAATGAAAGAGATCACAAAGCAGATACTTAGGGGGCTGGCTTTTCTCCACGAGACATGTAAAGTCGTTCATACTGGTAAGCTGGAAGTTCCACTGCCACTCTAATGCTTGATGGCTAACCATTTCAGACTTACAACCCTCAAATATCTGCTTCGAGATACGGCAAGGCGATATCGAGCGCGAGTCCCACTCCATCGTCCATTTGTCGATACATACTGACAACGAATGCAGGTATGGCCTGTGGCGAATCCGGCGAGAGTGTCACTCCGACCGTCAGTGAAGCTGAGCCTGGACGTGTCAAAATTATCGATCTTGGCGTTGGTGAGGCTCTACAGCCCGCATCAAATCCTTGGCCATGTTCTGACAACTGTACAGCATCCTGGGTCGACAGACATCTAAGCGACAGAATTCAACCAGAGCACCTGAGGGCTCCGGAGGTCATCATTGGCGCTCCTTGGGGTCCGCCCGTGGATATATGGAGTCTAGGCTGTCTTGTAAGTGGTCCTGGCTTCTCTTATCGGCGAGGGAGGCGAGATTATGCTAGCTGCTGACCACAGTGCCTAGACCATCGAGTTCATCAAAGGTCACGTTGCGTTCTTTGGAGAAGCTTCACCAAAGGGAACATGGAGCTCGGAAGATGACCATTTGGCGCAATACATGGAAGTGCTTGGCCCGATGCCTCCTCAGCTGCTCGAACGTGGTACCAAGACCCGAAGCTATTTCGATGAAAAAGGTGCGCAACTTTCTTTGCGATGTCAGGATGCGACCTTGTTTCGACTGACTGTCTGTGTTACCAGGCAATCTCCTGAGGATACCGAACTTGAAACCCCATCCCCTGGCACAATACGTGGATGGCACAGGCTTCCCATTCGAAAGACCCAAAGACATGGCGCAGGAAGAAGTTCCCGTCTTCGTGGCCTTTCTGCGAGCCGCTTTAGCCCTGGATCCACAGCATCGCGCAACAGCGGCCGACCTATTACGACACAAATGGCTTAGCATGTAATTACGTCCTTCGCGGCTGCGATGGGCACCCTTCCTGGAACCTGATTGATTGATACGGACACAATGCCTGGAAGGTCGCGAGAATTCTACACTGCGATACCTTATGACGAAATAATGATGTGGGTAAGATACATATTCGTTTTTCTTGTGGTATAACCCTTCTTACCATATACTGATACTTCCCTTTCAGTATCTTGCTCTACGGCTTGTTCTTTCCGTACCCTTGACGAAGCGGCGAGACGAAGACAAGTTACAACCATAGTTCAGTCAGTATCCCGATCGTATCTCAGATTGACATCGCATTGCCTGCGAGTTGATATGATAAGTTCATGGTTTCACATGGTGTGTTGTGATATGCTTCCCGTCCTTGTCCCTGAATTCCACCGTCCAGTGGTTGAGATCACCTGTTCGCGGATCATGTCCTTTCCTGGAATACTGTCAGTCAGCCTACTCAATAGAGAGGTCTGCGGTGCCGCTGACGGGGTGCGTCAACATACAAAGTTGACTTGACGGTGCCTTGCGTGACACCTCGATCGTCTTCGAGGTTGTGTTCCGCAACATGACGATCGACGGCTGGACCGACTAAATCCTTCTCTGAGCTACTCATGGCCCTCTCGACGTGCGCGGTGAGAGCAAGCGCGATTTTTCGGAGGACCTGTGTGGCACGCATGTTTCTGCTGTTGATTGAATCACAGCGCTGGTGATGAGGGATCAATCCTCTGTCTAAGGTTCTAGGGAATCTGGTATGTGATCTGGTATAGCCTCTTCTTGTGTCTGTTAATGGACAGCACGAAACCTACGGCAAGTGCTCATTATGACTGCTATGCACGACGTTCGTTCACTGATGCATTACAGTCATGACTGCTGGCGGGCTTGTGCTATGCGTCGCGGTGCATCGTTGCTATAGCAGTACTCCGGCGCTTCAGCGGTCCGCAGCTGGAGTGCGTAGCAAGAGCCCAACATCCGACTGAGCAGGATTCACGACGGCGAATAAAGACCAAAACCACGCGCCAGTAAACGACGGCCATCAGCCAAGTTTGTTGAATGCTCGTCCAAGACGGTGGCACATCTACCAGTAATGCTGTCAAGCAATCCAGCTGCCTGGTCGACACGATGAGCTAGGAACCGCTGCGGTGAACTAATCGGCCATGCAGTCAATTGCTGCTCGAAAAGGGTGGGCGTCTGACGCGGTCGATGGACAGCTAATAAGCTGGGCTCGTCTTAGAACCCAACGATGCTTAATTCTTGAGTCAGTCGATCGAATAGCTGACATAAGATGCCCATGTCTGCTGTTTCCAGCTTTCATCTAGGCCGTCGATCCAAGCAAGAGTAGCTTCAAAGCTGTCGTTGAACTCCACTGATCGAGAGTGTGTCAGGTGCTTGCGAGATCGTTGCAGTCTATATGAGTCTGATGCTCAGGCGAACACCTATGCTCATTTGCTCGCGACGATGATATGCAACCGTCGTCAGTCTGACATGGCGATTGCCTTGTCAAAGGCAACTGTAGGCTTACTGGGCAAAAAGCACCTGAACAACCAGGTTAACAGAGCGAACGTGTCAATGATGTCAACCTTGTAAGCGATTGATCGACTTGTGCAATCCATGATGCTATGATAGTCTCGCTCACTTGTCTCCAGGCACGCATGGTCCGAGATAATGCTTCAAGACAGCGATGCATCTGACGCCACCGAACCACTTCAACACTTAGGTACAACAAGATTGAAGCTTTTCAGCCACGCCACCACCACGACAGCCGCCCAACCATTCCCAGCACGCGGGATCGCAAACTTGGCCTAACCAACCCTATTCCCCTCGTCCAAGTCTGCCCGACGTGATGCTCTCGCAAAACGTCCCATTACTGGCAGAGGACACCTCCATTCTGTACATAACACCCATGGTCCTTTGCCAAGCAAGGAGCCGACTACCGACCACCCAGTTCGTCAGTCAAGAATGCTCGCATTTGCCAGATGGAAAGCTAGACTGACCTCCGGGCATGCGTCTCCTTCCGAATTACCAAAGTCGCAGAATCCCCATCGGTAGGCGGGGGTGAAGAAGCATGTCTGAGAAGGGCAGTGATGAAGTCAGTGAGATGCATATAATATGTGTGCTTGCGCGGTTGACGTCTTCGGCGTCCGTCAGTGCAGAGAGTGTGGTTGGATGCTTTTATCGCCTCCGCACGAATGTTGGCTCGTGGCGCGGAGGATGGGTAGAGGGGTATGGGGGGGGGTTTCATAACGTACGCCTAGTGTATCTTGTTTTGGTAGTGCCTGGATTATGGAGGTGAAGAGAGCGAGGAGGAGTGCGGCGATTCTCATTTTGAAGATTGCTGGGCTGGTGCGGAGCGTCGAAGTTGGTGTGGTGCTCGGACGGCAGTGATCAAGTATAGAGATGGATAGTTGTAGTGCGTGCACAGACTGGTTTCGCCAGCACAATATATACCCAGCTACGAGTGCCGAGCAGTCGAGAAGGTCAGACCATTGCCGAAAGGTCAGACCAATGCTGACAGGCCAGACCAATGCTGACAGGCCAGACCAATGCTGCAGATCCAGACCATGCTTAAGGGTCAAACCAAGATATCAAAACCCAGCAAAAGCCCTCTCCCTTCGCGCCCCAGTACGGAGGCTGTGGTGGCTCCACCTGTGCCAATACATCGGCATGTACTCTGCCAAGGTCCTCGTGAGCGGAATCGTCGAAGAGAGATCCCAGGATCAGCATACAGGCTATCAGCGTCGCGTGCTAGGCAATAATGATATATGCCAGACTTTACAGCGTCTTCCCACGCGACCAGCCAGGATGGGCGACTCTGGCGTGACTTATGATGTCAACCATTTTGCTTGTAGGCGCATTCGAGGCGTAAATCGAATGATTGGAACCTGGGCATCGGGCTCTAGTATGTCTCTTGTATCTTCTTTGTGAGGCGTGGTTGGCCAGCCCGGACAGGCTCAGCTCAGCTCAGCCAGTAAAACGCTGTACACCAATTGATAGTCGAAAATGTTTTTAACCGAATGCTTGGGCTCTTGGTGTCTTCCAAGGTTTCCTAAGGGTGCAGGCCGCCGTCTCTTGCTTCATGCCTCATACAGCAGTAGAATAATCCAGCAGTGCAAACAGCATTGAGCAGCCCACCGCCAAGACCGCAGCAGCCCCAATACGACCCTAAGAGCCGGCGTCACCGACCGGACTCTCGCGCGATCGCTGATGGTCAATAGCCTGAGACATGGCGGTGAAGAGGAAACAAACGAGGGCATGCTCACCTACGTAGTATTTCCTCGCTTTATCGTAAGCTCCCCTGCCCGGCCCAGAAATTGACCAAGAGCTCAACTCTCCCTTCTCGTACTCGGGAATTTTTCTTCTCCTCACTGCCACACCTTATTAGAGAAAGGTCGGGTATTGATTGCTCAGTGGCTAGGCGAGTGAAGCGTGAAAATTCGCGGAGCGAACCGTTGCTTAGCATTGCTATACGTTGCCTCAGCACCTCGGCATGTGATTCACGCATTGCAAAGCCACGTCTACGCTGCAGTCGAAGGCTTAGCCCGCCGCGCCACCCGCAGCAGCCCCTTCAACCTCCACCCTCTCATACCCGGCCCCCACCTCCACCTCCACTTCCACCTTCCTCCTCTTCTTCAACGCAGCATAATTCCCTCTCGCCTCCACACTGCCCTCCAATGGCACGACCCTCCGCGCCGTAAACACATACCCCTCACTCCCGCCTCGACTCGTCATCAACGGATGCGTCCTGCCGGGCAAAACCTGCCACTCCCTCGCGCGACTCGTCTGCAGCGTTGGCGCGAGAAGCAACCTCGGGTCCACGGGGAAATCTTGGCGCAGTTCCGGCGTCGTCATGTCGGTGCCGCGGGCGGCGTGCTGGATGTAGGCGGCTCGGCGGTCTTTGCTGAAGAGGTCCATGATATGGACGAGCGGTTCGACGGTGGGGGAGTAGATGACGACGTGGCCGCCGCCGCGGATGAGGGGGATGGTGTGGGGGAGGATGGAGATGGGATCCATGTTTGAGGCGATGATGAGGGCTTCGAAGCCGCCTTCACGGGTTTCGTCGACGACGGATTTGCAGCGTTCCCAGCGGCGGCGTTTGCGCCAGTATGTGCCTCGCTTTCCGGACTTCCATTGGGCCAGTTCGGTTTCTGGGACGGATTCTGGCTCCTTGTACGTCGGATCTGAGGTCGGTTCTAGTAGCTGGAGATATGATAGTGGTTTGAGATGGGTGTGGAGCGGGTGGTCTGGGTCGGGAGTATTTGCGTCGTAGCCGAAGTATTTGAGCAATGAGATGTTTGGTTGCACAGCAGGATGTAGCAGCGTGATGCTGTTGGTTGAGGCGGGAATAGGAAAGTCGCGATGTGATCGTTCGAGCGTCGCTTTGTGATGGCTGCCATTTCCTTCGATTGATTGCTCGGCATTGAGGGAGATGTCGCCGTCGGCGTCCACCGTCATATCGTTCTTTCCAGGTATTGGCTGTTCGCCCGGTTTGTGCAGTATACCCAGACGCTCCGCCAACGCCGCCACAACCAAACCGCCCGTCTCGTCTGCAACCAATAATCGTCCACCACCCAGTCTCCTGCCGACTGCATCTCGATCAGGCTGGTCTGCATCGATGACGTGTGCATTACTCCACGCTGTAATCAGTCCCAGCGTCTCGAGCCGCATGTCCATGATCCGCGACGGCTCCTTGTCCAGGACGTAGTCGATCAAATTGCCGATGTCCATCGGAAGCACGGTGAAGCGCTTGAGATACTTGCTCCTCTTCCTCAGCATGTACTTGGCCCTGGAGAAGACGGTCTTTTCGTCCAGCCCCGCGTGATTGGCCAAGATCTTGTCGATGATCTCCTTCCCGCCCGCGCTCTTCTTGAGCTCCTCAATCTCGGCCTGGGACAGCTGCTGCCGGGTCGCATCGTCGATGGTCATCTGATTCGTCTTGATCTGCTCCTCGACCACTCCATTACCGCCCGGGGTACCCACTCGACTCTCGACCGGTGTCGCTTCCTCATCGACAATCTCCTTGTGCAACTCGTCCGGTTTGACGATCCTCAGGCGTGAATATGCCTCCTTCTCCCGCTTCTCGAGCAGCTCATAGGTGTACCAGTAGGGACGACCGAGGAGGAGATTGGAAGGAAACGAGCCAAGCTTGCCGACTTCGACGATCCTGCGCCATCCTCAGTAGGGACCAGCAGGAGTGCGTCGAGTTGCAGCATCAACAACGAAATCACGGGACCTACGTGTTAGGCTTCATGTCTACGCATCGCTGCAAACCTGTGGGAAGCCGCAGGATGATGTGCGTATTGGGCTGGATGAGAGCCATGGTGGCGGGCTCATGAGGCAACTTGAATGCCATGTGGTGGAGGTGGTGGAAGAAGGACCGACTTGAAAGATGGGCGTACAGATTGTAAAATATATCAGACTGTCGATGATTGGCACGGCAAAAGCGGGCGCTAGCTGCCGGCGGCCGGCAGCCGAGTTTCCACGTCGCTCACGTTAATCGATTGTTGTCAATCAAATGGCAACTGTCATGCTCGCAGATTCATCAATCATCAGCCAAATGGATCATCAATTGTCTCCTGTCCCAGTCCGGAGGTACGCGCTTGGCAGTCCGGCGCGTGGTTCAGTAGCTTCGGCATGTGAAAGTCACGTATATCGACCGGATGCTACTCCGTACCCACCACACACCATAGTCCCCCATAGTATTCCCACAATGCCACCACAAAGCAGAGGCCCGCCCAAGCCGGCGCCGCTCCCCGCTGGCTTCGTCTCCAAATCCACCCCCAATCTCCCCACCCTCAATACCTTCAAACGCGACACCGCCTCCGACACCCCATCCACCCTCCAGCCCTCCCACGCCGGCTCCCCAGACATCATCGCCTCTCCCTCCGAGCCCGCCTCCATCGATGACTTCTCCCTCGACCCTTCGCTCTCCCCCTCCTCTTCGTCCCACGACAACGACGACGACGACAACGAGGACATCTCAGACCAAGACTACGAGGACGAAGACACCAGTCCCATCTCCAACCTCCCCACCCGCCCCATCTCCCAGAACAAACACTCCCGGTCGCACACCCACCTCGCGCCCTCCGCCGCCTTCGCCCCACCCTTCTACAACCGCCCACCGACTCCCCTCCCGCCGTCGCCCTCCCTCACCAGCCTCCTCCGTCCCACCTTCAGTACCGCCAACAGCCGCCCCACCACTCCCGACCCCTCTTCCGACGAAAACACCGCGCCACCTCCTCGCCCCTCCATCGACGGCGCACAAACACCCAACTCCACAGCCGCCTCCACCCTCCTGCGTTCCGCGAAACCCATCCCCCGCGCCTCACCGAAAGTGCCGACCTACGAGTACTACGGCTTCACGCTCTACCTCACCAGCAGCCTAGCCTTCATCGTCTACCTCTTCTGGAGCATCCTGCCCTCCCCTTTCCTGCACCAGCTCGGGATCTACTACTACCCAAACCGCTGGTGGGCCCTCGCCATCCCCGCCTGGACCGTCATGTTCATCGTCTACATCTACGTCGCTCTGGCCGCATACAACACGGGTCACCTCACGCTCCCGCTCAATTCTGTGGAGACGCTGGTGGATGAGGCGGCGAATATCGCGGTCGTGGATGCGAAGGGGAATATCATTCACGATGAGACACCGTCGTGGCAGGGGCAGGACGAGGTGGGGAAGGGGAAGGCGAGTTGGGGCCGGAAGGGCGGGAAGAGACAGGCGCAGCAGCATGCGAGGCAGGGGAGTTTGGGGAGGGTGCAGGGGGAAGGGGAGTTGGATTGGAGGACCTTGTGGATGGAGGGGACGGATGCCGTGATGGATATTCCTGTCGGTGGGGTTTGTGAGATACTGTATGGGATGGATGACGGGGAGCAGGACGACTGAGGGCTGGGTAGGCTTGATGGGATCGAGATGGGGTTTGGGACGGCTTTACTTCCTGGGCCGCGAGATAAACGCACGGTGGCCCTTTTGTGCTGTGACTCGCCGCCAACATGGGGTATTCTGCACCACTATCCCACTATCCGCTAGCAACGCAACATGTAAAGCAGAACACCTCAGCAGAACGACCCACAATCACCTGCCCGGCTCCCCTTTTTTCGGCTCCCCATGCCATAAAACGCAGGAAACTCGCGTCAACCTCCAAGCGCTCATCATCACCAATCATACCATCTACTCGCCATCAGCAGCGCAGACGAGCCGCAGACGCTTTGGCAGTTTCCACGGAGTCGGTACCGTCGGTGTTGAAGTGACGCGTGCCGACTTGGATTTGATATACCAGGAACCTTTCGCCGTAGGTGGCTGAGCTTGGCTGCAGATAGTTGCTGCGACTGTCCGGGGAGGGTAGCGAGGGAGAAAGGACCTGTGACGCCGGTAGGGAGCCCGACGAGTGGTCGCTGTTCTTGTAGAGGCACCGTAGGCTCTGGAACCTCTCCAGCCGAACTGTAGTCTTAGGATGTCATGAGTCCTGCTCTGGTCTGCGATGTTCTGCTGGACCTGTGGCGTGCTTGATACGAGAAGTGCAACTTGATCGTCCTGGAAGGTATCTCTGGAGCGCTCGTGCAGCTGGGAGGTGGATGGGTATGGTGGCGGGCATGATGCAGCATAGTGCGCGGTACCCGAAGCCGTTGGCTGTTGAAGTGGGCCCCGGATGCGATGCCCTCTGGTTGTCGTGCTGACCAGGCTGCGGTTGCGGGCCTCCAGGAGCATTGTGCTGAGCGGGTCCGCCTTGGTCGGCAGCGTCTTGATGCTGCTGGGACGGATCGTGGGGGTGGCCGTGAGGTACTGTGCCATGGTGGTGGACGCCACCTTTTTGCATCGATAGAGGCTGGTAGCGGACTCAGAGCCTATTCACGTCGCTATATCGTAGCAGGAAGAAGAGGTGTCGCCAAAAATTGATGGGATGATCCCGGACTTCCACGTGAATACCACCTCAATCAAGCCTCGACTCGCAAGATCTGCCTTCGTAAATCTTCACAAGCCATCCGCTGCCGTCCTGCTCGGCGCAGAACGTTCCAGGGGTCACTGCAAAATTGCTCCAGCTTCGGGGCGACACTGTTGAGCGCATCTAAGCTCCGTCCTCGGCGCACCTGCCTCGTTATACGGATGGTGAGTCCTCCACTGTAGTCGGGTCAATAGGAGGCGCAACAAGGACGAAGGATTGTCGCACGATGCCCGATACATGTTGAAAGCATTCGTTTTTGTAGGTAGGATGTCATTTGGTAGGATCGTGCCGCTGTCGAGGGATTTGGAAGTAACGCCAGCAGCGGCAGCGGCGACGATCCATGTCCATCAACTTGTTGAGAGCAATTGTCTGCTTGATGATAGGGTTGACTGTTTGGTGACACCGTTGACTGCTCAGTCCAGCGGCTGATCATGGATTGGCAGCGTGACGACGCAAGCATCGAAATAAGAGAGTCAACTAGTTGATGGATTGGTCGAGTGGTGAAATCACTGGCTGTCATTATGCAGTCTTGCTCAGACCAGCAGACGCCAGCTGTTCACAATCATCGCTGCTTTTTAAACATACCATGCACTCGTCCGCACGCAAGCATGGGTATCACCGCGATAAACCAGAAAATCCAAACAATGCCGACAGCAAAGTACACACCGGCCATGTTGGTCCGAGTGCCGTAGAAGCCCTCTTTCGCCTTTTGCAAATCAGTCTTCGGCGGCTGAGCCTTCAGGACCGCCGCGAGCTCGAGGGCAACCTGGTTGTTGATCTTGTCCCAGGTAGTATCCAGAGCTTGCTCGCGCGCTGCCAGACTCATCTGTCGTCGTAGCTCGGCGTTGGTGCCAAGCTCGTGGGCGCGATTGACAAAGTCGTCCAGATCGTGAGGCGGGACCAGGTATCCAGATTTGCCGTGCTTCACCGTCTCTGACGGTCCTCCCTCGTCGCGGGCGATCACCGGCACGCCGGACGCCATCGACTCCAACACGACCAGACCGAAAGTCTCGGTGATTGAGCAGTGCAGGAAGACGTCTGCTGCCGCATACTCTCTCGCGAGTTCGACCCCGCGCTTCATGCCCGCGAAGACAACATGCTGCTGGATCCCCTCGAAATAGTCTTGGACCTCGTTGACCACCGCCGGGTTCTTGTTGCTTCCCACGATCAGGAGCTTGAACTTCAACCCGGTGGCCAGCAGCTGTTTGATGGCCTGCGCCAGGAACTCGAAGCCTTTCTCGGGCGCCACACGACAAATACAAGCAAAGATGACCTCGCCGTCTGGCGCGAGCTCTCGTCTCCTCTGTTCGTCTCGTCGCGCTGGGTTGAACAGGTCGGTGTCGACGCCCCGCCCTAATTGCCTCATCTTGCGCGACGGTGCGCCGGCGTCTTCCATGTATTTCCGCACGTACGCCGAAGGGTAGAAGATGGTCCGGACCGACGGCGCTCGGAAGAGGTAGCCTTGCACAATCTGGAGCATCTTCACCGCATAGTGATCCAGTGGAGTCGGGAAGAGGATCTGCGCGTACGCGGAGAGATCGGTCTGAAAGTTGAGGAACACTGGAGGCGGCTGATCGAGCTGCCTCAGCTGGACCAAGAACTGGAACCCCACTGACGCCGGACTGGCCAGGTAGATCATGTCTGGGACAAACGTCCGGTCGTAGACCACGCCCAGACGGAATGGATATGCCACGGTCAGATCTGGATTGTACGGCAACGGATAGCCTTGTAGGCGGAACTCGGGGTTGTGGCTGCTGAGCACGGCTTGTCCCGCCTTCCTCTGCGTGTCTGCGCTTCTCCGGCGCGTCAACACTGGCGTTCGCGCACTCTGCGATGGCACCTGTAGAAGGCGCTGCGTCTCGGAAGTCTGCTCATCGCGGTGGGTGTCATGGAAACTCCAGGAGCCGCCGATGGCTCGCGACGCCAGAGATGATGATTTCGCTTCAATCTTCCGGACCCAGTCGGGATTCACAATCGGCTGTCTCCCAGGCTTCGGCTCGACGATATGCTGTCCGACGTATCGCGGCGCGCAAGTGGCCACATGAACACCATTGTCTCGTAGATAATCGATCAAGCTCTGCGTCGTCCGGCTGACTCCGTTGACAGGGCCGAGGGACTCGCTGGCCAGCAGAAGCTTGGTCCCGATCAACTCCTTGGGGAAGTCGGCCTTGGGGAAGTCGGGCTTGGGAAAGGCCGGGGGGGAGGAGTGGTGGTGATGCACGGAGGAACTTCTGTCGCTCATCTCGGCTTGGCGTCTTGTTCGTCGTCCGGCGGTCGGGTGGCACAGATGGAGGTTCGACTGCCAACGGTCAGATTGCGCAACGTCGGCGCCAACCGCGACCACCGACCTAGACTTTGGGTAGGATCAGGATCTAAAACATGGTAGTCGTTGTGGTTTCTTTCTTGCTTTCTTTCTTTCTTGATGGCTGTGGGTGTGGAGGAGATATGGGCACGACCTTTTCACGACGTGGGATGAATTGCAGTTGAGAAGCCGACAAGACCAGGAAGAAGCTATCAAGGGATTATTATTGTATGATGACGGCGACCGACGGCTCATCAGGTGGACGCGCGCATCCCGAACAGCAGCCCCGATGATTCCAATAGTCCGGTGAGGCGTCGTCGGGTCGCCTGGGAGGGCACCAAGGCATCACGTTGCCCCGTTGACCCGTCGACGCAGTTCGGTCAATTCTTCCTGCTGGAGCGTGAAGTCGGACCTGTGATTGATGCACGTCCTATCTGCTCGTCCCGTGATTGGCTGGGTCGGGGCAGGGAATGAAGCCTCTGCTCTGCGGAGCAAAACAAGGCTTCCCTCCCCACGACAATCATGCTACACTCCCTTCGGTCTCCTGGTGACCCGCCACGCCCTATCGTCCAGTCGTGCCAGACCTGACCGACGCCATATGAATCATGATCGTAAGTCTCGTGTCCTCCGGATTTCCTATTCCTCCTCCTCACAGCACCACTTCTCCCCCTTTCATCTTCCCTTGCGTCGCCGAGCACCACCCCCTCACGAGCATCTGCGACCGCCGCACAAGTTTCAGCGCCCCGGGCTCGCTGCTCGTGCTGCTACTTCAGCGTCCTCGATGGCACACCTCGAGCACACGCCTTCTCTCGGGCCATCCGACGACAGCGCGACGGTGGAATCTGGATCGTACGGCCCCGGCACCCCTTCAGACTGGTCCCCTCGGATGTCCGGCCAGACATATGCCATCCCGCCATCGAACATGGACACCATGGCTCTCCCTCACCGTGCAGGCACGCCGCAGCCTTCGCAGTTCAGCGCGGCGTTACCAGACATCTTGGACCCTGAAACGGCTGCCTACAAGCCGATCCGGAACGTGTGCTGTATCGGAGCTGGTTATGTTGGTAGGGCACGCGACACCACGATGGCAATGGGGCGCCGGACTGATCTTCTCTGCAGGCGGACCGACTGCAGCGGTCATTGCGCTGCACAATCCTGCTGTACGAGTGACCGTGGTCGATCGCGATCAGAGGCGTATCGACGCCTGGCAGAGCCGGCATTTGCCGATTCACGAGCCAGGTCTCACGGATGTAGTACGAATGGCAAGAGACGGCGGTGCCGAGCGCAGGAGATACACCGATCAGGCGCACGCTGCCGCGGTCGATGGCATGTCTAATGAGGGAGGTGAGATTGTCGAGCCTGCCCGCATGCCCAATCTCTTCTTCTCCACGGCCTGCGCAGAGACCATTCGACAGGCCGACATGTGCTTGATCAGTGTGAATACGCCAACGAAGTTGCGAGGTGTCGGGGCCGGTCGCGCCACAGACATGACTGCGTTCGAAGGCGCTTGCCGCGATGTGGCAGAAAATGCGAGAGCCGGCACTATTCTGGTGGAAAAGAGTACTGTGCCGTGCAAGACTGGTCAGCTGATCAAGGACATCGTGAGCGCCACTACAGTCGGTATTTGCACACACTAATGCTAATCTCACCTCAGATCGAAGCATACAGACCCGGAGTCGTCTTTCCGGTGCTCTCTAACCCCGAATTCCTCTCTGAAGGCACAGCTATCCGGGATCTCATGCGGCCTGATCGTGTGGTCATTGGCTGCGAGTCCACCATCTCCGGACATCGTGCGGCAGCAGCTCTTGCGAACCTGTACGCGGCATGGGTCCCGCGCTCCAAGATTGCGCCGATAAACATCTGGTCATCTGAGCTCTGCAAGCTGGCAGCGAACGCTATGCTGGCCCAACGGATCAGCAGCATCAACTCGATTTCAGCGATTTGCGAGCGGACGGGCGCCGATGTTGGCGAAATCGCAAAGTCCGTGGGAATGGACCCTCGAATCGGCCCTCAATTTCTGAAAGCTGGGCTTGGTTTCGGCGGCTCGTGCTTTAGGAAGGACATTGCCAGCTTGACCTATCTGTCCGAGTCGCTCGGCCTGCCAGAAGTTGCAGCGTACTGGCAGCAGGTCCTGACCATGAACAATTTTCAGAGAGATCGGTTTGCCCGACATGTGATCGCCACGCTGAACAACAGTCTGCGCGGTAAGAAGATCACGATACTTGGCTACGCATTCAAAAAGAACACCGGAGACGCACGAGAGTCACCAGCATTGGACGTCATTCGGCTATTGCTCGCTGAAGGCCCAAAGAGTATCGCGATCTACGACCCTCTTTGCAGCGAGGCAGACATCAGGCGCGAGTTGGCAGTCCTCGAAACAGAGTATGCGACGTACAAGCCTGATGGCCCCGTCGAAGTGCTCGCAGATCCGTATTCGGCATGTGCCGACAGCAATGCTGTACTCGTTCTGACGGACTGGGACATGTTCAAGAACAGCGAGGCAGCGCCAGCGCCGATGAAGCCTGCAGCAATGTCTGAGAGTCTCGATGGGACTGCTCCATCGGACGTCCTGCGTTTGACACCGCGGATCAACAGCATCAACCTCAATCGGCCGCCAACGCCACCTAAGTCGCCGAGAATATCACCGCTCCCGGCGGATCTTGCCTGCCGTCTGATCCCAGAAGCTGATTGCCCGGCAGGATGCGCCGAATGCAGGTCCTCTGCTAGTGGTGACGGAGCCACAGTGGAGAGAGATGTCTCGACGCCATTACGATGGGACGACATCTCGAAGACGGTCAAAGAGCCTCGGTGGGTCTTCGATGGACGAGGGGTATTGGACACACGGGCGATGGTTGGTCTCGGCTTCAGATTGGCGACTCTGGGCCGCGCCAGTATCTACGGAAGTTGATGACATGAATCATATGTTTTTCGAATGCGTTCTAGCGTTAGTTGGTAAGGGGGCGTCTCAACACGTTGTTCGCCAGCATGAGGCTGGATTCCAGTGGGAGAAGGACCTAATCATGTCGATGAGATTTCTCTGAGACATTTTCCCCTCATCTAAATCAACGAGTGATGCCTATAGCCCCCCTCCGTCGTGCAATCCTCTTCCACCCCACTTTCGGGCTTTCCCCCCCACCCCCAATCCAACCTTGATGTCCATCGATCGGCCTCCTTGGGACGGATCTGCGGGTCGTCCTGAGCTGCCATCTAGGCGTACGGGACGAGGCCGGCGCCTGGGAGCTTGATGGCAGACTATGCCGTGCAGGCTTACTTAGCCAATGCCCAGAGGCTGGGGAGGGGGTCGAGTCTCACTCACCCAGGCGGGATCGGCGTCCCATTTGGTGGTGCGGCGGGTCTGCTGTCTCGCGGGCAGTAGTGTGATGGGTCGGGCGGAGGCGCCGGCCACGAACAGGGCTGTCAGGATCGTTAGGAGGGTGGGGGGATGCATTGTGAGGCTTGTGTCACGGGATGGCGATGTGGTGTGCTGTGTTGATGTTGGGTGCTGCTCAAGAAGATTTGGTCACGGACTACTTTTTGCTTTGACGAGAGCGGCATTGGTGAGTATGGTCTGGTGCCTTGTTTGCGAGCTACCTATGCAAGCGGTCGTGGTCTGCGTGCCAAGGACTCGTGGGCCCCTGGCATGCTGGACGTTTGCGGCAGCATGCACTACTACTCATGGCGCGATGGAACGACACCGTGAGCACGCAGGATCTTGGCGGAATCACGATTGGTACATTCACTTACCATCTCCGTACGTCAACTCTAATATCGGCTTGGCATCTAGGTATATCATGCTCACCTGCCTAAATCTTATTAGGCTACTACGAAATTTATCTAATAAGTGCGTGATCCGACTACTAGATAAGTCACGATTGACCTATTCTACCACCCTAAAGCAGTCTAACCGCAAAGATCTGACTGGTCTATCTGTTATACGAACCTTACAAAAAGGCCCACATTTCGTACGATCGTGATCCCTGAATGCCGTTTCAGGACGTCAGACCAGATCTACAGTACTGACATTTAGAAAATTCTCCAAGACCTCCCTCTTTCACGCCACGATTGGCACCTCAGTAATGCATCTGGACTCTTTCGGGGAGTTCGAAGAAGGGAGTGACCCGCGTGGTTCATGCGAGGGACTGGGGCCGCCCCAAGTCGAAGTCCATGGTTATGCTAGACACCCGGGTCGGGCTCACCCAGCAGCGTTGTATGCAGCGAGTCACGACCAGCATGCTGCTTGGCGACTGAAGCTTCTAGCTCATGGGGGCGCTCAATGCGAAGCTTCACAGCAATCGATAAAGGCTGTCACATGCCTTAGGCTTCTTACCTTGACATGTTTGAGCCCAAGGCAGCGTGACTACAAGCCGACCGATCAGACAGCACTCTCCAGCACTCGCTGTCATTCCAACCAACGTCGACGGAATATGAAAAGGAGTCTACGGCCTGAGATCGTCTGTGTACCCAACGACCTGTCTAGCACACACGGGAGAGTATGTGTCACAGCATTGCCACTGCAATTCCACCACTTGAGCTTCCTCCTCAAGCATCCCGCCCCTGTCAGACACGTGGTTGCGACGACTGTCGGAGTGAATGCATTGACGATCTTGATGACTGCCTCAAAACCGCAACAAGTGGTCCTACAGTCGTGAAGATCTCCCATATGGAATATTGCTGTCCTGACAACGAACCAGGCTGGCGCCATGTTTGCAAGGCAGAGTGCAAGTGGAGCTTATCCGCATGCCCTTCATGAATGCGTCGACCTGGCATCGCAATGTTGCGGCTGCAATCGCGGATGGAGGACGCCGGAGAACGGTTGCGATTGCGGCCTGCCCAGATGAGAGCTTCATGGGTGCTCCATAGAGTGCCGACCTGGAGTCTCGTGGTACGCTCATGATCGGGTCCAGGTTCCCTCATCGGCCGGCCATCTGGCAGTAGCGTGCGGGCCCACGAGCTGGCCAGCGAAGCCATCCGCCAATCATTCCTGGGTCGATCCATTGATCGGGTCTCGAGGTGTCCAGACTGTCAACCACTCAACTCAGCTCAGTATGATCAGTCGATTGCGTGACGAGCTCATCGCAACGTATCGTCAAGTACGACAGTAGACCAAGCGCATCAGACTGTCGATCGCGTCGGCCGCCTCAGGCAGATGTTAGTCCGTCGCCCGATGGAAACACTTCATTGGCTTCAAAGTGTTGCGTGTCCCATGAGATGCGAAGATCAATGGTCAAGCCCGTCCAAGAGACTGATGCTCAAGACGTCAATCATGTCACCTTGTTGTTCGGTAGCATCGCGGTGCTTGAGATGCTATTCTGGCTGACAATCCTGGTGGTGGCTACTTCTGAAAACGGGCCTACGATGCAGACTGGAAAAGCTTTCGTATATGTGAGCGTTTCTTGATGGATAAAGGTATGTCTAATTGATGTAGCTCGACTGGAGTTGAGCTGAGGTGAAGTTTCACCCGGCTTATTGACAGCATCCGCTGAAATCCTATTGACCCCCAAAAGCGTCCAACACACACCAACCGCCCCAAACCACTCGCGAGCCATGCAAGCGCCATCTGCTGCGGACATGGTGAAGATCATCTTGTTGACTGCCACAGAGCCAGGCATGTCGCGGCGTGTCCTCCGTTTCCTGCCATGTCGACTTCACCCGGAGCTATTGAAGACACAGTCTTATTGACTGTCACGGTCATTGACGCAGCACTCGTCGCTTTTCTCCTATTGATCAGCTAGCGCGTCTGCTTCTCGTCCGTGAGGACGTACATCTTCCACCCGGCCCTTTTGTTGTTATCTTCTCCTCGTCCATACACATGTTGCTGATCAGCGAGCCCTCCCTTGAGCATTCCACTTGTTCATCAGCCCCTACGAAGAGCACGCACAGTGCTCAGACACCATAAAGCAAGACCAGCCGTAGAGCATCCAACCCCGAGACCACGAGATCAAGATGGCGACGCTGAGTAGCTTCGTCACCCGCGCAGTCGAATTGGCAGCAGATGACACCACGCTACAATCCAGCGACGCCCCGGCTGCATCGACACAACCATATCCCACTGCCATCGCACTCGCCACTCTGAGTGCATTGGTGCTCGTCTTGATGATTCCACCATTGGCATGGCACTGTCGCAACCGCAACTTCGGCGCCACCGCCCTCTGCCTCTGGGCCATGGTCGTGATGCTCCTGCAGTGCTTCGTCAACGCCATCATCTGGCCCAACGACGACATCGCCTCTTGGTACGACGGCGCAGGGCTCTGCGATGTGGAAGTCAAGCTGCAGGTTGCATCCGCGACTGGCCTGCCGTCATCGCTTGCATGCGTGCTCAGAGGGCTGGCGAATGCTATGGATACCAAGAGAGTCAGTCTGGGCAAGACGACGGCACAAAAGCGGAAGGACTTTGCATTCGACTTTAGCCTCTGCATCTTGTTTCCGGCTCTGCAGATGGTGTTCCATTATATTGTGCAGGGGCGGAGGTATTACCTTCTTGGCATTGCTGGCTGCGAGGCCTCTTTCGACAACAGCTGGCCAACCGTCGTCCTGCTCATAGCACCACCGCTCCTCTTCACCCTGCTCGATGCATACTACGCATGTAAGTCATCCTTAAGGACATGAGCTCAGCAACACACTAACTCGGGTGCGCAGTGCTCGTACTCGCTCGCCTCTACCACTATCGCCAGGGCTTTGCCTCAATCCTGGCTTGCAGCAACACGACCAACACCCGCTTCATGCGCCTCTACATCTTCTGCCTGGTCCTACTGCTGCCAATCTTGCCTCTCGAGATCTACACGCTGTACACGAATGTGAATCACGACCAGAATGCGTACTCGTGGACTGAGGCGCACAATCCAAAAGTCTGGAATATCATCCGCTTGCAGGCTTCCAATGGCAGCGTCTACTGGGACCGCTGGATCTGGCTGGCGTGCGGCGTGATCGTTTTCCTCTTCTTCGGCCTGGGACGTGATGCGGTCAAGATGTACAGAGACAGCTTGCTGGCGATAGGTGCTGACAGGATTTTCCCTGGTCTGAGAGAGGACTGGAGACCACGCGCTAGCTCAGCTGGCAACACCACCAGCTCCTTCAGTAGTAAGGCGAAGATCTACTTCGACAATAAGCGCAACAGCGTGTCCACCTGGGGCAGGCCGAGGAAGTCTGTGCCCGATTCTTCTCGGGCGGACTCCTTTGTCGACCCGCTGTCTCCCAGAAACAATGCCTTCTTGGAACCAATACACAGAGACGACAGTACTACGCCAGATCTGGAGAGACAAGCTCAACCTATGAGCAAGCCTTCAGCCACAAGCAGGCTCGCTTCAGCACTTGGGCTCAGCGTCCGCTCCAAACTAGATCCACTCGAGGACAATTCGCCGAACGAGAAATCGATTCGATCCCACATTGAGACTGGAGGCAGTTCTAGAATGCCTGCAGGCCACGGCTCAAGTCATGACCTCAACATCATCGTGAAGAAGGAAGTCCGGCAGGGCAGCGAGACATTGCAGAGCCCACCACTTGGCGCTGACTCTGTCAAGGCGTAGGATCTGGACGAGCATGAGTCTTTTTCACCTGTTCGAACCTGATAGACTGCAAAGGGATTCCGCGTGGTGTGGCGAAGTAAATATTGTTGAATAAATGCCTTTGATGAGCGACATGAGCCGGTCCATGATTTCAAGCAGCATGATCCGGGAGGGCGTAGTTGCAGTGTGGCTTGTCAGCATCACCTCTAAATAGCCGGGCAGTCAGCTCCGTCGCTATTGATGCCCACTGCAGCGATCGTCGCAGGGATACGCACGATCTACTGCGTGCCATGCAGGTTCTACCAGCACCGCAGACAGACGTAGCGATGCTGCATGCAGTGAGCACTGTGGCAGCTGCAAGATTCCTGCAGCCAAGCGTATCAATCCGATTGTGCGGATCATCATCAGGCAGGGTCTGGCGGCGGTATGGCTCTGCAGAGAATTTGATTTGACTAATAATAAGCGTCAACGTCCCCTTGAAATGGCCGGCGCAGGCTCTTGTTGGCGTTGATGACTGTAAATAAGAAGACATTGCCAGACTGACTGACTCCGCCAGATCTTCACCTCGTCGAGATGCTGGCTCACTGTCGAGCGTCTGGTAGGTGGGAAGGCGATTGACCAGAACGATGCAAGTGTCGCGGATTCTCCCTGCCTGCGGCATTCTTGATGATCGGGGAGAACGTCCTGCTGTGTTACGTGTTCGCCCTCATCAGGAGGATCAAGGAGAGTGGTTGTGTCATGGAGCAGTGGAGATGATGGGTCGAAGCCAGACGATGAATGGCCGTAGTGTGTCGGCCGGTATGCGCAGGATGCGAGGTCGCCCGAGGCCACCACGCGAGTCGGGTGCAGTGGCAACAATGGCCGAAGTCAACTTTATATCAGATGTAGAGAGTCCTTGGCGTCGACGCTACGGACTTCGGACAATTTCATCCCAAATGAGCCGCAGACTGCCAACTCTCCTATCACCATTACGGCGACAAATGCGTCTATGACGACTTCCTGGTATGAAGTATCATCACATGGATCGATCGCCATCGCTATCAGTGTGTCCATTCGAGTCTCCCACGGCATCGCCGCCGGACGATGAAAGTCACGACTGTCATGACAATCGACGTTGAAAAATGCCAACGGCTCTCGGAGCGCGCCGTATTTGGCATCGAGTCCAAGATCATCATCGCCAATGCCACTAATGCTTGATTCGCCCTAGTCGAGATGCTTAAGCGAACGCCATCCGACTGGTTTGTGGTACTCGAGGGTCCTCCAGCACAGCCTTACAGCGACCTCCTATATCCCCCGGACCAAGCGGCGCGCCAGGACTCCACGTCACCGCAGATATCCGCGGTAACATCGTCTGCCCTGACTCTGCATTGGTCACGGCGACTGTCACCAACACTCCTTTCCGAGGAAGACCAGGCGCTTGGGGCGCTGGCCGTCCCTATGCCCTATCCGAGGATGCATCCACCGAAGACCATGTTTTTCGAACCCCCCGGCGACTTCACAACCACTTGCGCGAGCAAATGTGAGTACACAGCCTGGAGACTGTGGGAAGTGAACGCTTGCCGGCCGGAAGTGACCATGCTGGAGCACTGCGTCGCGCATCGTGGAAGTCGACATGATTATTATTGTCATGCCGATCAGTAAGGTCATGCTAGCGGCCAATTGAGTATGCCTTCATGCCACTTCAGGCAAACACTAGTGGGAACCCGAGCGTCCGTCGTAGCTCCGAGTCTCGAAGCCACGAGGCTGCAAGACATTGAAACTGTAACCTTGTGAGATCAAATACCATCATACGGAGCCCCTGGTTGGCGTTCGGTCTCGCCTTCCTTCCCATCATCTGCCTTCTGCGTTCAACAGTTCTTCTTGGCTCGTTCTGGTTTCATTACTTCATCGACCTGCTCGGTTGAACGATCGTGTTCGCCTCAGTGTTCTCGTTCGATACTTATATTCCTCGACACCTGCTCCCTTTCTCACAAACATCAACCTCGTATCAACCTCGCCGGGATTTATGGTGTCTCGTCAATATCCTCGCCTTTGCCATTCATTGATCCTTTGATCACTTGCGTTGGAAGTTCGGTTGGACGACCTCAAGCCATCGCGGCTTAATCTTACCACGACATAGAGGAGCACACTTTTACAGCACCTTTTGCCACCATGGCTGGCCGTTACGTTCTTGTGGCAGCGCTGCTCGCAGCCTCGAGCCTTGCAACACCTTTGCCATTCCCAGACTCATCCAACAGCGGCTACACCGCTGCAAGCAATACGACATCGGACTCTTCAAACGGACCGTCTAGTCAAGCAGAGATCACCGACTCAGGCGCCGCTGCCAAGCCGCCCGTGGGGTCGTTGGGTGGGCCCGCAGCATCAGCATATCACAGTCCTGCAGTGGTTACACACGGGTCAGATCTGACTCCATCTCTCTCCCAATCTTTTACCAATGGCCAGAGTAAGCTTGGGACGTTGAGCGCACCGCAGCTTTTCGCATGTAAGTTGGATCGACGGGTTGTTCGGCGGCTTGAAGTTTGGTGTCCAGCTTGCTGACCATTGATTCTAGGGGTCGGGGCCCAAGTATCCGGGAACCAAGGCAACAACTGGAATAACAAAGCCCCTTGGGGAGGAAAGACAGCATCGAACACCAATCAGTACACATCCCCTCCAAATACAGGTGCAACACGGTACTACACATTCGATATCACGGAGCAGACCATAGCGCCTGATGGTGTGGAGAGGACTGGCTACGTCGTCAATGGTGCATTCCCTGGGCCGACCATCGAGGCGAATTGGGGTGACTGGTTCGAGATCACGGTCAACAACAAGCTTTCCACTGAGGGCACGTCCATCCACTGGCATGGTCTCCTTCAGACGGCAACCCCATGGATGGACGGCGTCCCTTCTGTTCAACAGTGTCCTATCCCACCTGGTTCCAGCTTTACTTACAGGTTCCGAGCAGATCTTTATGGCTCTAGTTGGTACCACAGCCACTACAGCGCGCAGTATGCCAACGGAATCTTTGGCCCGATGATCATCCACGGTCCGGATACAGGTGACTACGATGTGGATCTTGGTCCGGTCCTGGTCAACGACTGGTATCACACAGACTACTACAATCTCGTCGAGCAGGTCATGGCGCCCATATCGGAGGATCTTCTGCCGCCACTGAGCAACAGCAATCTGATCAACGGAAAGATGAACTATCCCTGCGCCAATGCCACTGGCCTTGTCTGCCACCCGAACGCCGGAATCTCCAAATTTCACGTCGTTTCTGGCAAGAAGTATCGTCTGCGATTGATCAACGCCGGTGCCGAGGCCATCCAGAAATTCAGCATTGACGGCTACAAGCTGACGATCATCGCGAATGACTTCGTCCCTATCAAGCCGTATGAGGTGGATGTTGTCACGCTCTCTGTGGGGCAGCGATCTGACGTGGTCTTCACTGCGAGCGGAAAGCCGACCGACTCCGTCTGGATGCGCTCGACCGTCGGCAACTCCGCTTTCGTCGGAGGTTGCACATTGAATGATGGCATCAATCCAGAAGCCGTTGCTGCGATCTACTACCAGCACGCCAATACATCCGCGATTCCCTTGACCAACTCGACGATCACGCAGGCTCAGATCAACACCTGCGCTAATGATCCATTGTCCTCGACGGTGCCAGCCTACAGTATGGCGCCACCACCGAAGCCCGAGAGTGTCCAACGCATCAACATCACCTACCAGAGCAACGGCACCAACCAGCTGTTCTACATGAACAACAGCACCTTCCGTGCGGACTACAACAACGCCATCCTGCTGGACGCCAAGGAGGGAAAGCTCGACTTCGACGCCGAATGGAACGTGTACAACTTCAACGAATCCAAGTCGATCCGCCTGGTCGTATACAACTACGCCGAGACCGGCGCGCACCCGATGCATCTGCACGGCCACAACATGTACGTGCTGGACGTCGGAACGGGCGAGTGGGACGGAAGCATCGTCCACCCCAACAATCCTCAGCGCCGTGACGTCCAGCTCCTGCCCGTCGCGGTCAGCACCACCGAGCCCGCCTACATCGTCATCCAGATCGACGCCGACAACCCGGGTGCTTGGCCCTTCCACTGCCACATCGCTTGGCACGTCAGCGCCGGGCTCTACGTCAATATCCTGGAGCGACCGAACGACATCAAGCACGAGATGCAGATCCCGACCAGCTCCATGCGGAACACGTGCGACGTTTGGCAGTCGTGGACGAACCACGACGTTCCCGATGAGATCGACAGCGGGTTGTAAGATTCCATCCTTTGTACAGGGCTTCAACTACGATGTTGATGACTGCGCCGGTGGGATAGCGCAAGAGACTCATAGCATGGCATAGCGGCGGCGCTTAAAAAATATCTTGCTCTGTCGGGAGAGCGTGATTGCTAGGAGCATTTTTTCGTCTTTGTATTTGGGGGCACCCTTTCTTGTCATCACTTCTGGGTTATATACTCTCCGTATGACGGGTTGAAGGACGCGCACTGCGCATGGACCGTTCGTGCTCTCCTCGTGTGGGCAGTGTAGACTCCAAAGACATCTGTGTCAAACCCTTCTAGTTCCGTCTAGGTTCCACACTCTCGTCTTCTATCACCCTAACAATCGACCTCGCGATCAGGCTAGATGGCAATAACGACCACATCGGGTAGGAGCGCGTAGTACTTATATAGTACAGTCAGCCCTACGTGGACGGCGGACCTACATGGACATAATACAAACGGCATGTGCGTCGTAAGGAATAAATCAATAAATCCTCGATCAGCTACGACACAAGGATCGGAAGACGCCGGCGTGCCCTGAGAATAAGTAAACGTGGAGTAGGGACTCGGTCGTCAACGACGCTCACTCCTCTAGGATGATGATCGACATGCACATTCACTCTCTGTAAGATTTCGGATGGGCATGAGTAGCTGGTCCCCTTTCGAAAAACTTGTATCTCAGCGGAGAGGTTGCTGATGAGTAGTGCCGTCAAAAAGTCTCGAGGTCGTGTCTGTAGAAACGCAAGACGACAGTCCCGTCGGGCGATACATATACTGTGCTAGGCTACGTACGGACGCTTTCCGCCGAAAGGGTCAAAAAGGGTTGCTTGCCCTGACAAGAAACGCCCTTGGGAAGAATCCAGCCAACGGGGGTTATCATACCAAAGCGGTGTTTCTCTTCATGTTCCAGACACACGACCGTGACAAGTCTTGGGGGGATGGGGGGGGTATCTATTGCCTAATAAATATCTCGATGCAGCCAAAACTTCCACCAGCAAAAAAAAAACATACCAGATCTGCTACTAGTGACATCTCCCACCAGGCCGCTGAGGTCATCCCATCCATCCATCATTGAAAAAGAAAGCATCCAACTGATCGTCAAGTCATCGTACACGTTTGCATGCAACATCCATCACGCATGCATCGAAGTCGCCGCCGCCGCCGTCCTGCCCTGATGCAGCACCATGGACGAGGACGCCGAGCTGACGGTGCTCCCGCGCCGGTCGGCCAAGGCCGCCATCTGGGCGCTCGTGAGACGGGGCGGGTGAAGATGATGATGATGATGATGATGATGATGCTGGGCGCTGGTGATCCTGCGGTCCTTCCCGCGGCCCTTGATCCCCTTGTTGCAGTTCTTGTACAGACCGGCAAAGTACTCCCACAGCTCCTTCTCCCAGCTCTCCACGACGTCGCCCTCGCCCAGATTCTCGAAGCGCTGCTTGAGGCGACGGATGGTCTCGACGTGGAACTTGTTCTGGTGGGACTTGAGGTTGCCGAGCTGGGTGAACTGCTTGTTGCAGTTGTCCAGCTTGCAGGTGAAGGGCTTCGCGGCCGTGTGCACGATCTTGTGCGCGCGGACGTTGCCGTGCTGGGCGAAGGTCTTGCCGCAGATGTCGCAGTGGTAGGGCCGCTCCCCCGTGTGGCGGCGCTCGTGGGTCTTGAGGTTGCCCAGCTGGCTGAAGCGCTGCCCGCACGAGGGCTCCTTGCACACGAAGGGTTTGACGCCGGTGTGGGCGCGGGTGTGGATCTCGAGGTGGGTCTTCTGGTAGAAGGACTTGCCGCAGTCCGGCATCGAGCAGTGATATCGTTTCCGGGGCTTGGAGTCTGGGGAGGTGGTTCGGGCGGCTGCTTTCTGGGGGGATGAGGGCTGATTCGACGACGGATCCGATTTGGATTGGATCGCGCGCATCAACACGTCGATGTCGGTCGAGAAGACCGGAGGGTTGTTCTCGCCCGGTGATGAGTCCTGTGTCGACTCGGGCGAGGATCGGAAGGTCGTCGTCGTCCCGTCATAATACATCCGGGGCGCGATCACGGGCGATGGTTCTTCCGCCTTGATGCGAGGCTCGCTCGAGAGACTGCCGTAGGTCTCGTCCCGCATCAGCGGCATGGGTTGTTGGATCGGTTGGGCGAGCGTGGACGATGCTGACCACCCCAGCGATCCGAAGGTCGCGTTCCCGAAGCTGCCCAACAGATGATGGCCATTCTGTTGGTACATGGCGCCGAACCCCAGACTGGCTGCCTCGGCCATCGAGGTCCCCATCATGTCGTTCGACATCAGGGTCGACGGGTTGACGCCCATCTGGTGCGCCAGATGGAGACCGTAGGGGGGTTGATTCGCGTGCGGGAAGAAGGACGGGGCACTGGTCGCGCTCCCATCCTCCGGCCGGAAGCTCATCCCTAGACTGGACATGATGTTGGCCATGTCCGTCGGACTGTACGCCTGCGAGGGGCACTGGCTGAGTCGACGCTGGAAGATGGAGCCGTCGCCATGATGGTTGAGGGGAAGTGTTGTCGCCATGGTCTCGCGGTCAGTGTCGAGGGGTGAGGCCGGATACCAACCAGGCTTGGCTCGAGTGACCAGCGGTGGGATCAATATGGCCCGGCGACTTAGGGTTGTAGCATATAGGAATCGAGGTCAGACCAGGAGTCCCTTGCGAGGATGGGTTGTTGTAGACTCGGACCCGTTCATCTGATGAACGGCATGATGACAGTCAAATAATTGAGAGAGCAGCGCGCAGCAGCAGAGGTCCTTCGCAGGGCGAAAGGTTTCCGGATCGGTGGTTCAGGCTGGAGGGCTTTCTTGATATGTATGGCGTGCCGATGCGACGTGCCCACGACAGGGATGACGACACCCTAGTGAGACGCTGGTGTTAGGCTTCGGCCAGGAGCCGACGTACGGCCCACGACCCTACAGTCGTCCGGCCGGGGCCCTGCAGTCGCGTTGTCGTGGACGGGAAAGGGCATGGGGAGCGGAGAGATTGGCAGTTGGAGCGTTGGACGGGATGGATACATGTGGGTCGGGATTGGGTCCAACGGTGCGGTGCGGTGCGGTGACCGTGCTGATGAGAGGGACTGAGATGGATCATCGAGAGATGCTCGGCAAGCACCAGAGGCGGCGTGCATGAGAGGCAGTGGAGAAGAATGATGATCGAGGCGCGGGTGCTGCAGGCAGACCCTCCCTCCCAGCAGACCCTCCACAAGCGAGGGGACCTATAAGGTTTTGGTCGGTCTCTGGGAGATGCCACAGTGATGATGGAGCGATGGCGCTTTCCGGTCGTGGCACGAGTCCTCGTTCTCGTTCGAGTGGGAGGTGGCCGGGTGTGGAGGCGAAGAAGAAGGATGGCTTGTTGATCAGTGGGATTGAACGACGACGCGATTGATTGTCATGGATCATCGCCCTCGGTCTTGCCTCTCAGTCTCAGTCTGGCGTGGCGGTCGGCAGTGGCTCATGTCTGGTAGCTTTGATCGACTCGCATCCCATCCCCATCCGGCCCGCTCGCAGTGCGCTCCGGTTGAGTTGGATGGCACCCATGAAATGATGCTCATCGTCACCTCGCCATGCCCGTCCGTCGACGGCCTACACGCCGAAGTCCGTGGAATTCCGCCCCAGGTACATGACGAGGAGACATACATGGCTACGCTGCTCGTGCAATCTTACGTGCCTGATGATGATCGAAGCCTTCTTCGAGATCTAACGCGGCCCCGATCCTCGACACCGGATAGCGAGTCCTGCTGCACAGGAGCGCCATCCGTCGAGCCTCCCATCTTGTCGGGACCGCAGGACAGGGATGATCCATCCGGACCGCATGAGCCGGGGAGGCGCTTGATCATGACAGATGAGGCGGATGTGACCGTCCGCCATTTCACAAAGGGATTGTCTGATGAGGTTCGTCAGTGGCCCGCTTCTGTCCGTATCTACATATCTGTATGGACGTACATGTTGGATTGCATAAGGTCATCCACCAGATGATATTCATAATGATGATGATGAGATGGCGAGGGATGCCTTCTGCAGATAATCACCAGAGGAAACCCTCGTCGGAGCCCCCAGCTGCATAATAATAATGTACCTTGTTATACCTTATGCGAACCGGACTCCCCCCCGAACAGGAGGGCTCGGCCGCATCGACCGAGGATAATATCATCTATCACATTCTGATCAGGCAAAGTGGTCTGTACATGTCTGTATGTATATGTATATAGTCTGTATATATATATAGTCTGTATATATATATATATATAATCGGTATGTATATATATACAGTCGATATGTATATATATATAGTCGATATGTATATATGTACCGTCGATATGTATATATGTACAGTCGATATGTATATATGTATAGTCGGTATGTATATATGTACAGTCGATATGTATATATGTACAGTCTGTATATACATATGTACAGTCTGTATGTATAATTGCATTGCGGAGCCACCGAAGAAGTCCTGCAGTCCCCGCTTCCCACCGTGCGAGGGACAGGCCTGATGATGATGATGGAACGGAGACGGAGACGGGAGCCACCTCCTATGTCCAGTAGTGGGATGGGTCCGAGGCTGGTGAACTGCAGACTGGATGGTCATGCAAGATTCATGGATATAGTTCAGTCATGCGTGCGGCACGGCGATTCTGGTCGACCGTCCTCCTGCTTGAATACTATACCTTCCGACGCTGTACCACACCGAGGTCATCAAAGCCTACCGGACCGCGATGCGAACTCTGCCCATGCGTCGCTTGGCCGACATCAAGCTGCCGAACCACCCCCCGACACAACCACCAACTAACTCGATTCCAGTCCTCCTGTGGCCAACCTCAGGCAAGGTATACCACCCTCCAAACCACCCTATGTGGCACGACTCCTCCAGGGAGACCACCAACGACCCCTCATCAGGGCCCCTCCCTTGAACCAAACCAATCCCACCCCAAAACCATTCCACCTGAAACCCCCCAAAACTCGGCCGAACCAGCCCTCTCTCTGCACGCAATGCATCTCACCCTCCCTCCCCAATCGCCATGACGACCTCCCATCGCTCTCCACGTCCGAGGGAACTCCAACCTGCACCTCCAAGGGATGAGACGCGACCTCCTCGACGACCCGGACTTCCCATCGCCAACAGGCCCGGAGCCGAGCCCGACTCCATCGCGGCGCAGACCGGCCCAGCGACGTCCCTGACATGTGTCGCTCATAAGCTTGACATTGGGCGCCCCGTTTGAACCAGCCCAGAATCCGTCTCCAACCTGTGCAAGAGACAACCGGACCTGTGTGCAAAAAGTGCTGAGGACGAGATCCAGGCTGGCATGGGCGGGAGGGCTTGAGATCCAAGTCCCAGCGACAGCAATCGAGGAAGAGACCATCGAGTCACCCCCCCCCCCCCCTTTTTTTTCTCTTCTCTTGTGCCCATTCCTGGATCCAGTATTCGTCCATGTCCAACCGCATCAAGCGTGCCAAACGGCGAAAATATTTCCCTACCCCTCCGTCTGATGACTCTGCCAACATCATCAAGCTGAAAGCCCGACAACCAACAGCGACTGCAGTCCGTGACCTCGAGACAAAAAGATCCACACACCACATCCAATCCATGCTGGGGCCTTCCACCACCCCCCGCGACGAGGATTCTCCCCCAAAGGCGCAGGTAGGTAGGGCGGTTCAATCACTGTCAGGATTTCTTACAACCATCCCTTGACAGTCATGAGGATCCATATAACAATGCCATGAACGCCAAGGATCGTCCTCCCTCCCGTCTGTCATCACACGAGTGGTTCTCCTCTCTATCCGGGATCGAGAGGGGAGAGGTGGGATGACCCTGGTTCTGGCGAGGGGATGCGGAGATCGAGGCGGGGCGGGGCCTTGACGACGACCGGGAGGGTGCCTTAGGTTGTCCAGGCGAGTTCAGTTCATCGATCCGTGATGCGCGGGCGGGTTGAGGGAGATGAAGAAGAAGGGAGGAGTAGTAGGTCGGGATAGGAAGCTAGGGGGAGGATGAATCCATGATAGTATCTATTCATACGTCGTGACGGTACATTTATCTTCATCTTCATCTGTATATCTGTCTGTCTTGTAAACCATGCCCGGCTGTACCATCCATGCATCAACATCCACATCCACAAAAGCCACACACATCCGTACCATGCATGCAATCATGCTCCCATTCGTGAAAGCAACCCCCAGTCGTACAGTCCGTCACGCCGTCCCGACACCCCATCCGTGTCATGACTCTGAGGCCGGAACGGAGCATCGACAAAGAACGCTGCAGCTTTTCGTCCCAAGAATCTTCACCACAAGAAAATGCCGGAGAAAACGCCATGCGAGACACCCCCATGCCAGGGAAAAATCCTCGCAATGAGGGCTGCCCGGTCATCATCGACCCTCACCCTCCTCCCCTCCCCCCTCACGACCATCCACCCGCCTCACGGTCCCCACAGAACTCGGCCCAAACACATCGCTCAGACTCCTCATCTTGCCCGCCGCGGCACCGGCATCCTGCCTCAGCCGCGCCAGACTCTCCTCGTCCAGATCCATCTCCCCGCTCGCGATGCTATGCCGCTTGAACCTCGCGGCCGGCGAGGTCCGCCGGCCCAGACTGCCCAGGTTGCTCGCGGCGCGTTGGCGAGATCTGGACAGTCGTCGCCGCAGCGTGGAGGAGGGAGGGGTGTCGATGCCGCGGCGGAGGGTGTCGGCGATGATGGCGCTGAGGGAGCCGCTGAGGGGGCTGGTGAGGGGGCCCGGGAGGAGGTCGACGACGGAGTTGCGGCTGAGGCGGGTGAGGGCGGTGTTGGGGTCGAGGTGGTGTTGGGAGGGGCGGGACGCGCGGCTCGGGGGGGTGGTGGGGGGGCGCTTGCTGGGGCGGCCGTGGAGGGGCGTGGTCTGGTTGCGGTTGAGAGGGGTTTTGGGGCGGAGGGTGAAGGATGAGGTGTCGGTGTGCGGGAGGACGGGCGCGGAGGTCGTGGCGTGGAGGGGGGGTTTCTGTGAGGGATCTGCAGGGCTGTCTTGGCGTAGCTCGGTGAGGGATCGGGAGTGGATGGCGGCTGCGTTGGCCGGTGGGAGTTCTTGGATGCTGTCTTTGGTCGGGGTCCGGTCGAGCTGCAGCAGGGGTGGATGCTCGTCCGACCGCGACTCCGGGTGCATTGCTGGAGTCACGATGAGGGAGGGAGGGAGTGACTCTGCAGTGCGGAAGCGCCTGAGACCCGTGGCGGGTCGGTCGGCATCATCACGCTCTCGGATCTCGGGCTGGACATGCTCTTCGTCCCGCAAATCGATCGCATCCTCTTCCACGCTCGCGTCGTCGCCGGCATCGCCGTCGTCGCCCCGACCTGAGGTGATGCACCAGACGCCGAGGAAGGTCAGGGCACAGCCGCCGACGAACTTGACGGCATCGCCGGCCTCCTCGCGTTCAAAGTCGCGATACAGGACGGCGCTGCCCACGATGACCGAGATGGTGAAGATGACGAATTGCGTGGGGATGACCATGGTGGCGTTGAAGCGTTGGAGGGCTCGGTTGACGTACTTGATCTGCATGACGGCGGTGAAGATCAAGATGGCGAGCAGCACGTAGGTGATGGGGAAGGTGACGACGCGCCAGATGGTGGTGGACAGCAGCGACGAGATGCCCTTGGTGGACAGGGCGGTGTAGCCCCCGTACAGCCCGACCAAGCCGAGGTCGATGAGGATCGTCTTCTCGCCCAGCCTGTTGCTGGCCAGCGACAAGACCAGGATGAGGAAGACGGTGATGGCGAAGTAGGTCAAGAACTCCCAGTGCGCGATGAGGCCCCAGATCTTGTCCTGATCCAGCTTGGGGTTGCTGTCGCTGGCGCTCAAGACGACGGTGACGCAGCCGCCGACGGCGACGACGACGCCCAGCGCGTCGCGCCAGCGGAACGTCTCGCCGAGCAGCAGCGGGGCGATCAGGCAGTTGGAGATGAGGGCCACCACCCCGAGCGGCGACACGATCGAGGCGGGCGCGAAGCCGTACGCCAAGAAATTCCCCGCCTCGCCCACCGTCATCAGCGCGATGCCCACCCACCAGATCGGGCTCTCCAGGTAGCTCTTCTCCGCCGGTCGGCCCTCATCTTTCTCGTCGTCGTCGTCGTCGCCGTCGTCGTGGTGATGTGGTCGTGCCGTGTCGTCGGAGCTGGTCGAGGCTGGTCGGTGATGGCGTCTCGGCATCAGCGGCGCCGTCTCGGGGCGGGATCGCGAGTCCTCGATGGTGTATCCCCCACCGTCCGCCCCGCGCTTCCCGTTCGCTTCCGCCCGCCCCTCCGCCCCGCGCTTGCCGTTCGCTTCCGCCCGCTCCTCCGCCACCTCGCGCTGCAGCGCCCCGTACGTGTATGTGCTCTTCTGCCTCCGTCGGGCGCGTCGCTCCTGCCGACTCTGCTGCTCTTGTGCGTCATGATCGCGACTGAGGCGGAGATGGGCGTATCGTTGGGTGTTGAGGGCGAAGGAGATGAGGATGTTGCCGCAGATGGCGGTGATGATCCCGATCAGACTCGACCATCCTCCCGCCGGCGGTGCTCCGCTGCTGGTGCCACCGCCGCCGCCGCCGCCGCCGCCGCCGACGACGACGACGCCCATGACGTCCCGCGTCGGAGTGGGAGCGGCATCACGAGCAGGCAGATACATGATGGGCTCTACTGGGTTTGCTCTCTTGTTCCGCTATAGCGCCTGCATCCTCACCCGCGGCATCATGACTCGCCAGGATTGATGATGATTCCATGTACTGTCCCTGTATATGTACTGGACTGGACTGTGTACATGTCCCTAGAGGCTACTAATCAGCTCTACCCTTTTGCTTATGGGCAGCTCCCGTCCGTCGATGACGCCGGCGCGCAGGGGACCCCCCGAGTGGGGAGAACTACGGACATGTACAGTACACTACACATGTATATCACGACATCTCCTCCCGCGACGGTAAGAAACATGAGATTGTGATGATGATGATGATGATGATGATTTCGGGGAGATCCCCCTCCTATCCTCTCCTCAGCCTCCATGGATCCCGGGTTCCTTGATACGGCGCGGTGGGCTCCATGAGGTATCGATGTGCTCGATGACGGTGACGGGAGATCGATCCTTCGTCGCCACCTCCCCTATCGTCTCGGCCTCCGTCGTGATTCACTGGCCAACACTAGCCGTCTTGGCATCCATGGATGGCATCGCTGTCCGGGCTCACGACGGGGGGGCCTGGGTAGGCACCTGCGAAAACCTCGTCCATATCTATCTTTCACCATGTGACAACAGGCAAATCATGCCTGGCCTCCATCTCGCCACACCGCATCCACCCACCAGATGTCGCTCCACACCCGCCTCGTGACCTCTCGTCCGCCCTCCACACACCCGCCGCCCGCCCGCTGACCCATGCAGGCGTCCATCACCAGACTATGCCTGGTGTGCTTCGAGACCAAGGTACGCCACCGGCCTGCTGCCTCCCTATCCCCCCGGCCCCCACCCCCCGCCCCCTCCCTCGTCCGCGCCGTCCGCTTATCAGATATCATGACTAGTGCGACTGCGGACAGAAACGACGCAAGGCCGCCCAGAAGACCAAGGGCCTGCCCAAGCTCCGACGTCTGCCATCGCCAGCGACCCTGCAGATCACCCCCGCCGACCCGGGACAACTGCGCGAGCAGCTGGTCTACTGCGTCGAGGCGCTCCGTCTACGATGGTCCTGGGTCGCCTTGATCCCCGCTCGCATCGGCGTCAATTCCGCCGTCGACTCCGCCGCCCTGTTGCTGTGTCAGGCCCACCAATATCATGCGCTGGGTCAGTTTCACGGGCCGTCGCTGCATCGTGCCCTGCGCGCCTACAGCAGGACCCTCAACATGCTGCGCAGAGCCGTGGCGACCCCGAGCACGGCCCTCCTGGACTCGACGCTGGCCACCGTGGCGCTGGTGGCCTTGTTCGAGACCATCATCAAGCACTGTCCCGGCGCCCAAGCCGCAAACGTCTTCTCGCACTGGACCGGCATCGAAGCCATTCTCTGCGCCCGCACGGGTCGGGAGTACTGCAGCGAGCTGACGAGGTCCATCGTCTACACCGTGTATGACTGCATGTTCGGCGTGCCCGTCTCCCTCGGTCGGCCGTCGCCCTTTGAAGGCGGACAGTGGGCCTGTGTGAAACCCGCCGCCGTCGACATCCTGCCGGAAGACAATCAGGCGTTGCAGCAATCTTCGCTATATACGTCGATCGTCTCCCCGCGACTGATACAATACACCCGCCAGATCCGGCAAGGGCAGACCGATCCCGACCACATGAGGCGCACCGTCGACCTGCTGGACCGTCTCCTGCGAGCCCGGAACGACGGCGCGGAGAGCAGCCTCCTCCACCGCATCCGAGTCATCAAGAACGAGGATCCCGAAGACTCCATCACGGGACCGTTTGGCTTCGACTTCGATTCGCTCCTGCAATACCGTGCCGCCATCCTCTACTGGTCGTTCCACCTCGGCGTCATCAACGTCTACTTCGCCCTGTCCTCCCTCATCCCCGCTGACCTCCTCGAACCGCTGCCTCACGTCGACAGCGTCCGACAGAACCAGACGCGCTGGATGGCCAACCTCATCATGTCTTGGGCCTACGCGCGGCGGCAAGGCTCATTTGCGCAGACCGATCTCGCACAGGGATGTCTGGTGCTGTGGCAAGCGCTCAGGGGGAGGGAGAGCTTCAAAGGCAAGAGTCAGGACGCGTGGAGGCGGTGGTTGCTCCCGAAGATGATGCTGCCGTTGACGGGGTGGGTGAGTGGGCAGGTGGAGAGGGGGGAGGAGGTGGATGTGGCGAGTGAGATGTTGGCGGGAGGGCCGTTGGAGGGGTTCATGCGGTCGACGGCCGTCAAGCAGCAGAGTGACGGGGCGCGCTGGGGGAGAAGTCGTGACACCGACTCGTATTGAATGGAGGTAGGTAGGGGTTGAGGCGCGCCGTGAACCAGCTGACTGGACGCAACAGGCTGGATCAGAGTGGCCTTGGGAGTGCTTCACGTGTGTATGACCGGAGCCCGCCTCTGAGATTTGTCCCGAGACGGGCGATTCTGACCATGTAGGACATGTCGTTGATCATAATCATAATCACCATAATGATAATAATAATGACATAGATCACGTGCGCAACATGCATGCGGCATGCAGGACCCTCACGCGGGGAAGACGAGGATGCTTCAGCTCCAGCCGGATAAATCAATTGTGGCTCGGTGACATCTCTCGCGACTCGCGAGATGAATGAATTCAATCATCACATTCAAAAGGATGTCTGCACGTACGTGGGCCTGCGGCTGCCGGCTCGACCACGACTTCATGGAATCAATGAGACGGCGGCGACAGTCATGCTCATGCTGGACCTGCCACGGCTGCTGTCGGCCTCACTGCTCCTCTCCACCACCGCCACCACCACCACCACCACCACCACCGCCCTCGCGCAATCATGCTGGCGCGACGTCACCTGCACTGGTCCCGCGACCGCCGCATTCCCCGGCCCCTGGGACAGCAATAACTTCTCCCCTTCCTCTCGCACCGTAGCACCAGCCAGTGTGCTCGCCCTCGCCAATGCATCCGTCATCTCATCCTACCCCGGCGCTTCGACATTGATCGGCAACGCCAGCGCCCTCGTCTTCGACTTCGGCATTGAAGTCGGTGGTCTCGTGACGGTCGACTACCGTACCACCGGGGGCCCGGGAAGGCTTGGTCTCGCGTTCTCAGAGGCCAAGAATTGGATCGGGCTCGCCAGCGATAGTTCGAACGGTGACTTCAGTGGCGGCGTGGCGACCAACTTCACGAGGAAGAATGGCGGGGACCAGGCTTGTGACGATGGGGCCATCTACGGGGAGTTTGAGGGAGAGGGGAGCTGGTCGTATACCATGGACTCGGCGCACTTGAGGGGAGGGTTTAGGTATTTGACTCTGTTTCTTTTGACGAATGGTACGGATACCACCCTCGATATCGAGGATGTGAGCTTGGAGATTGGGTTCCAGCCTACCTGGTCGAACCTTCGCGCGTATCAGGGCTATCTCCACTCCAACGACGAGGAACTGAACAAGATCTGGTATTCCGGCGCCTACACGCTGCAAACGAACCAAGTCCCTCCCGACACCGGCCGTGTGATCCCCGCGCTCAAGTCGGGATGGGCGAACAATGCGTCCATGTCGAACGGGAGCACCGTCATCGTCGACGGCGCGAAACGCGATCGCGCAGTCTGGCCCGGCGACATGGGCATCGCGGTCCCCAGCACCTTCTACAGTCTCGGTCCCGATCTCGACTCCGTGAGAAATGCACTGCAAGCCATTTACGACTACCAAAACGCCGACGGCAGTTTCCCTGAAGCCGGACCGCCGTTGCTGCAGCAGAGCAGCGATACGTATCATTGCTGGACGATGATCGGGACGTATAACTACGTCCTCTACACCAACGACACCGCGTTCTTGACGCAGAACTGGGGGCGCTATGGCAGGGCGATGGAGTACATCTACGGCAAGGTGCTGCAGCCGCTCGGCCTGCTGAACGTCACGGGTCTCCGGGACTGGGCGCGGCAAGGGACGGGGGGCAACAGCAGCGAGCCGAACATGATCCTCTACCGCACGCTCGTCACCGGTGCGTCGCTGGCCGAGTGGACGGGCGACGCATCGCTCGCCACGACCCACACCACCCGCGCCGCGGCGCTGAAGACAAACATCTTCGCCCACCTCTACGACGCCTCCTACGGCGCCTACGCGGACAACACGTCCACGACCCTCCACCCGCAAGACGCCAACAGCCTGGCCCTCCTCTACGGCCTCTACCCCGACCCCACCGTCGCGGCCTCCATCTCCTCGCGCCTGACGCACAACTGGACGCCCCTCGGCGCCGAGGCCCCGGAACTCCCGCACACCATCTCCCCCTTCATCTCCTCCTTCGAGATCCAAGGCCACCTCGCGCTCGGCGAGACCGCGCGCGCCCTCGACCTCATCCGCCGCAGCTGGGGCTGGTACCGGGCGCACCCCAACGGCACCGGCAGCACCGTCATCGAGGGCTACCTGACCAACGGCTCCTTCGGCTACCGCAACTACCGCGGCTACTTCTACGACCCGTCCTACGTCTCCCACGCGCACGGCTGGTCCAGCGGGCCCACCTCCGCCCTGACCAACTACGTGCTGGGGCTGGAGGTCACGGGCCGCGTCGGCAGCGCGTGGCGGTGGGCGCCGCAGGTCGGCGATCTGGAGTGGGTGCGCGGCGGGTTCGTGACGGCGTTGGGGGCGTTCGAAGCGAGTTGGAGGGTTCTGGGGGGGCAGCAAGGGGGGTGGGAGGGGAGTCTGAGCGTGCCGGCGGGGACGAGCGGGGTGGTGGATCTGAGCCGTGTGTCCGGGGTCGAGAGATGGGAATGGAATGGTGCGGTGATGGTGGATGGGAGGGCGGTGGTGGAGGGGGGGGAGCATCGTGTCCGGGGGTTTTGTGATGGGTAGGGAAGTGGTGGGTGGGGGTGTGTGTGCGTGTGTGTGTGTGTGTGTGATGGATCGTTTTATACCATGTCATTCCTCTGTCCCTGTATCTTCAGGTTTGTTGATCCCGAAGCCGGGACTTCGATCTCTTGTCCCCGCCCCGCACGGAGCCTCGCGGAATCGAAGCTTGATGATCATGGACCTCCAGACGGGCTACGGTCGTCGGGTCGGGTGACCAGAAGGTACCTGTACCTACTGCATACATATATCCCTTGGTGAGGTTTTTTTCTTTGTCTTTCTTTGGTTTTGGTCTTGGTGTGGTCTTCGTGTTCGTGTTCGGCAATTCTTTAGTTCTCACCTCTCGACCCACTTACTACATACTGATGATGTGGGGGGGGGGGGGGGGGGGGGGGCGCAGTACGAACGAGATGGAGGGGTATGTACTACTGCATTGTTGTTGTTAATGTTGTTGTTGTTGATGATGATGATGATGACGAAGAACGCACTGCAGTAGCAACGACATGCCCGCGAGAGACACCCACGACGACGTCCTCGCTCATCGGCAACGAGGACAGATCGTACATGTAGAGGATACCCCGGGGTGACGGTTCTGCACGCGTGTGTCCATCTATTACCTGACCTCTGACGGAAAGGGCAGAGTAGGTGGTCGGATCCTAGCTCTTTGGTCCTCAACGGGAATTCGCTGCTCATGGGGGAGTCGATGGGGTTCGTTGGGCCCTGGGGTGCAGGTACGGTCGTGGGGGTTCATGCCTGCGATAGGAAGGCTGCGGGAGTCTGTGGCACCAGGGGGAAGGGCGAGCTCGGAGTTGATGGGTGAGTGAGTGGGTATATAACAGGAGGGGGTCTTCGCCATTGACGCTGGCTCGCTCCCAACCCACCTCCTCCCTTTCTCCGCCACCCCGAAAAAGACAAGAACAACAACAACCTGAATCCCAACCAACACGCCGGCCAAAACCCACCATGCACCTCCACCTGACCCTCTCCCTCCTCGCCGCCCTCGTAGGCGCCGCAGATGCAAGATCCCCCCCCCTCTTCCCTCCCCTACATGCCCTCCGCCCATCCCTAACACTCCACGCTCCAGGCCCGCGACTGCTGCGGCACACCCTACCCGGGCCAGTGCGTCTGCTACCAGGGCGACTGCCCGCGCGTCATCTTCTCCTACACGCAGAACCAGAATATCTGCGGATGTGGGTCGGCGGCGTCGACGTGTCCGTGCTCGGGGGCGCCGGGGGCGCCGCTGACTTGTTCGTAGTTGGGGGTGGTGTGATGCCAAGGGAGGGTGGGAAGGAGGGGTGAAAGGGGGTGGAAAGGGAGATTGTTGTGGAGGGATTGATGGGTTGGAGAGTGCTATGGTTTGGCTTTGGTTTGCTTTCCGAGTTCGGTGGAGTGGAGTGATGTGGTTGTGGTTGTGGTTCTTGGTTGAGAGAAGGGGGAGTTGTCTGTTGCTGGACTGCCTCGCTCTGGGCAGTCTTGTCTCTAGGTGACTGACCGCGGCCATGACGGGGTTTTACGAATTAACGACTTGTCCTGTCTGAGTCCATTCTGCTTTATCATCGCCGACAAGTCGATACATGTATTGCTGAATGAGGATATATCCTAAATGGTCACGTGGACGCCAAGACTTGTGATGTAAATAACATACGAGCATAACTCCCGTATCGGCTTCAAGGATGTAATTCATGAGTATATGTATCGAGGCGCGTAATAAGGTCATAGGAGGTGGTGGTGGTTGAAGAAGAAGGAGAAGATGTAGGTCAAAGACCGGGAGAGTTGAAATGACTACTCGGGGCAAACACCTTCAAACGCCGATGGTGCCAATCCCACCCACCTCACTGTCCCCACCACGTCCACCTCCCACCATGACCACCCCCACCCCCGACACCACCATCCTCACCGAAGACGACCTCTACCGCGCCTCGACCCAGTTCCGCCTGTGGTCCTTCTCGCCCACCGCCCTCGCCGCCCGCCGCCGACACACCCACGACCTCGCCCTCCAACGCGCCTCCCAACATGCTTCGACCGCCTCCCTCCCCGCCCCCGCCTTCCTCACCCCCGACGACGAGCTCGCCCTCGTCCTGCGCTACTGCACCCAGATCCAAAGCACCGCCCAACATTTCAAATTCCCCAGCACCGTCACCGCGACCGCCATACAGTATCTCAAGCGCTTTTACCTGAGTAACAGCGTCTTGACGTACCCCCCGAAAGAGGTGTACAAGACGGTTCTGTACCTGGCCACCAAGACCGAGGGGTTGCACCTGAAGGTCGGCGACTACGGCGCGCGGATCGGCACGGAGGTGGATGCCATTTTGGCGGTCGAGTACAAAGTCATGCAGGCCCTGCGCTTCACGTTGGAGGTGCGGAAGCCGTTTGCGGGCCTGAAGGGCTGGCTGATGGACGCCGTCAACGTGGTGGACGGCATGGAGGAGCCGGTCCCGCACGTCTTGGCGGCGGCGGGGGCAGCGGGCACGAGCTTGTGGGAGGGCTACGGTGCGCGTGGCGCCGGCAAGGACGGCCTGAGATCCAGACTGGACGCAGCTTACGCCGCCGCCAAGGCCGTCCTCGACAACGCCGCCCTCCTCACCGACGCCTACTTCCTCTACACCCCCTCCCAGATCTCCTTCGCCGCCCTCCACATCGCCGACCCGCCCCTCACCGACTGGTACCTCGCCACCAAGCTGCCTCCTACCTCCCCCGTCCGTCTCAAGATCCTCTCCACCATCCACTCCTGTGCGGACCTCATGCGCGCGTTCTCGACGGAGAGCGTGATTGGCAAGGAGGAGAGGGCGCGGCTGGAGGAGAAGTTGGAGAGGTGTCGGGATCCTACGACGAGGGATTTGATCAGGATCTATGAGAGGGCGAAGATGGGGCAGGGGACGGAGAGCGATGAGGAGGGCAAGAAGGAGACGAAGAGGAGGGCGAGGGAGGCTGCAGCGAGGGAGGGCGAGGAGTTGTTTGGGGGGAGTATTGGGGGGATGGGGTGAGGTGGCGTGGAATGGAGATTTGTGATGATCATGCAGCATCTGAATATGCTACTATAGTGCGTCGTTCTGGACTGCGTCGAGGGATCGAGATGGAGGAGAAACCAGGCTGTTGGCGCAAGCTCGGTCATGCCGTCGGGATTCATTGCCAATGCGCACCAGTCGCATATGAAGGAGCCAGAACTTGCCGCGACGAAAGTCCGCAGCGGCTATCCGGGCGGGCTTGGTGGCAGCCTTCGCAGTCAATCTGGCCACTGATGCCTGCAGGCGTCAATAGCAACGTAGAAGGACGTAGCCGATTCAATCGACGGCTACACATGCGAGATAGGCGCAACAGCGTAGACCACCGTCCACTCAACCAACGACCCCATCCACTATACCTCCTCCCCTTCAACCAAAATCCCTCCCCCAAATCCCACCCTACACCCCCTCATCCCTCCCTCCCCTCCGCACGAGCCTCCCTCTCCTCACCACCCAACTCCTGATTCCCCTTCGCGCTCCCCTCCAACCCCACCAACTGCTTCGGATCGCCGGGAATCACCATCTCGAACAGACTCTCCCCGGTAATCCTCGCATACTGATGATACCCACACCGCGCAATCGGCTGCACCTTGCCCAGATCCACCATCCCATCCGTCAGCACCGACTCCGCGATATGCACCGCCACCACGCGCCCGATCACGACGTCCGCGGTCCCCATCGGCGGCGTGCCGGGCAGCCGCAGCGTGCTGTAATATTGACCTTTTTGTTTTCACACACATCAAAAAAAAACCCCCCCGCCGCCATGGGTGGGAAGGGAAGGGAGAGAGAGAGACACGTACACTCGAATTTGATGGGCGAGGCCCGCACCATGCTGCACGGCACCGTGCGCGCCTCCTCCTTCTCCAGGCCCGCGACGGCGAACTCGTCGACGTCCCGCGCGAACCACTCGGCCGTCGCGTTCACGGCCTCGCGCAGCGCGTACGTCGCCATGTTCCAGCAGAAGGAGCCGGAGGTCTCGGCGTTGACGACCGTGTCTTTGCGCGTCTGGTGCAGGTCTTGGTTCGAGGAGAACATGATGTAGGGGGCTGGTGGGTTTGGGGAGAGCGGGGTGTTAGTGTGAGGGGGCGGGAGGGGAGGGGGAGGAGTGGTTACGGTCGAAGGTCAGGTTGTTGAATTGTGAGTAGGGGGCTAGGTTGTCGATTTTGGTTTTTGGGGAGCGGGTGGAGATCCAGCCGATGGGGCGGGGGGTGACGCAGGACTGGGTTTGGGGGGGTTAGTGGAGGGGGGGTTTGGGGGGGGGGGGAGGTCTTACTTTGAAGGGGTCGCGAGGGAGGTTGTGGGGTGTTTTGCCCGGTTCGTAGAAGACCATGTTGGGTGAGTGGGGTGGTGGGGTGGGAGGATGGGAGGTCTGGTTGGAGGAGAGTGGTGTTGGTTGGGTGATGTGTGGGAGGTGTTGAGGATGAATGGTTTGTCCTACCTGGTGCCACGTCTCTATTATACGAGCGCGGTGAAGCTGTTGACCAAGGAAGCCTGTCTGGGAGGCGTGTGAAGTTCGGAAGCTGTTGTGGAGTTGGGGGGGGTCTCGGCTTCTGGACCCGGCATCGGACAGGACATAGTTGGGGACATGTATACTTATGTGCTACATATGTCGTAGCATTCAGGTCTCTGTGTCCTGCGACTGTCTGTAACATTGTCGATACCATAAAAGCTGTCAGGACCCATTAGAAGAAAGAGGAACATCGGGATTCAGGTGATCGGCGATTCTACTTGGTTCAACCCACGGCCGATTCAGTTCAACGACGACCTTGCCCCAATCGATCAATCAGACACTTCTTCACGTCGCAACGAAGTGTCCGGAGTACGACGAGCGCATTTCGCAGGGAACGTTAGCACAGGAAGACGAATTTTGTTGCATGATCACGTGTGGTCGGTAGGCGTTACTTCCTATTTCGGACATCGCCCAGAATCGCCACGACCAACCAGCCTGGTGGTCCTCGCATCAGGCCTCAGGATGGCCCGCACGACGATCCTCGACCTGCCCTCCGAGCTCATAGCGAGCATAGTCACCTATCTATCCGACAATGACATCTTCGCCACCCGCCTGGCGAACAGGCACCTCGAGCGCGCCTCTCTCTCTTTCTACGGCCCACACTTCTTCCGGAAGAAAGGCTTCATGCTCACGACCCCGAGCTTAAACGTGCTTCGACATGTCTCGGAACACGAGGAGTTGAGAAAATATGTCCAGCACATCTGGTTTAACCCCGACTGCTTCACCTTCGTGACGCCGGCATGCGGCCCAGATGATCAGGAAATGCCGCCCGATCCACACGATCCGGATAGTAAGCTCCTGCTGTTGAGTCCGAGCGATCGTCGGCGGTATGAGGCTTACCGGGAGTGCATGAGGGATCATAGTTCGCTCATGAGGTCCTCGGGCGCGAAGCTGCAGGAGATCTTGACCGATGTTCTGCCCAAACTGCCGAGACTGGAAGTCATTGGGATGAGACGGAGTGAAGACCACTCCCCTTGGGGATGGGCGAGACTCCGTGACGCCGTCGGCGAAGACCCACGAGTCCTCGGGCCCATCCCGCTAGGCCCACTCCACCACCTGTCCGGCCCGACAAGACTCTTCATCGCCATCATCCACTCCCTCGCAGCCACGACCGTCAAGCTCCGACGTCTCTACACCGACGCCATCGAAATCGACGACGTCGACCCCTCCCTGCTCCCGCAAACCATCCTCGACCGAGCCTGCAACAGCATCTGGTACCTCGAAATCAACAGCACGAGAGCCTGGCTCGCGAGACGCAACGGCCGAAGCGACGGCGGCTACATTCGAAACCTCGAACCGGAGAACTACGGCGATGGCCTCGTCCGTCTACTCCGAGCCACGACGCACCTCAAGGAAATCGGCCTCCAGATCTTCCCCGGCCAGACCCAGAGCTATCTGGTCGCACCCGGCTACCCCGACCCGGAAAGCTGGCGGACCTCCTACCAATACATCTGCCTGGAGAAACTCACCCGCGAAGCACCACTGAGACACCTGGAGCGCGTCAAACTCGAGAAAATCACCACCGCCTCCGCCACCCTCCGCGCCTTCCTCGCCCCCTCCGCCCACACCCTACGCAGCCTCAAACTCCGCGACGTCCGACTCCTCTCCTCGCGCCCCCCCACCACCTCCGAGGACGCCGACGACGACGAAACACCCTGGACCCCGATCTTCACCTTCCTCCACACCTCCTGCCCGACCCTCCGCCACCTCCTCCTCTACCACCTCCTGCACAGCACGGGCGCGGTGTCCTTCACGCCCAACACGCCCATGCTTGTGCCGCCCGTGCAGACCGACCCGACGACGGGGCTGCCGATCCCGACATTCGGGGGCCCAGATGAGGAGGAGGCGTTCGCCAAGTACGAGCATGTGGCTTTGCAGGTTGGGGATGTTGAAGGGGGAGGGAGGGGTGGTGGGGAGGGGGACGTGCGGGCTGTGAGGGACAGGGTGGCGGGGTTGGTGCAGGGGCATTGGTGTGTCGGGCCGTATTTCACGTATGTGATGGATGATGGGGTGTGGTTTACGGAGACTAGTGGGGAGGAGTGGTGAGGTAGGATCGGGCTGTGCTCGGTGCTGGGTGAATGGATTTGTGCCATATCCTCTCCGTCTCTCGCTACTACTGAAGGCGAGGACAGAGGTAGTTCACTCCCGCGCCATGCATAACCTCCTCGTACCTTTTCCCACGACATGCCGAACGTCTGCAGGAACCGGGAGAGACGAAACTAGTCCTCTTCGACATGTGAAGTCCCGAATACGACCAATGTCATCACCTTGACGTGGGTACAGGATCTGGACGCGATCTTGATGCTTTCTTTTCCTCATCACGGGTAGTCCCAAGACCAGACATATCCCATAGTTTCCAAGGTCATGATGCATTCATTCGCGCATTTATCCAATCTAGGATCATTAGTTCCCCGGATCGTCACACCACGCAGATGATGAGATCGATCTACCGTACCCGATCTAAGTTCGATCCGCCCCCATGTGCGTGCGAGGAACGGGCATAGTACGAATCGAATTTCTTGGGAGAGTTTAGGTCGTCGTGACCTGATTATTACCTGCTCACGCATCATCATGACAGGTGCTTTTCTCCCCATGTTTCCAACGTCTGAGGACCGCAGTCCGAGGTAGCGACCAATGGCTCCGTCATACACTCTGGCAGCACGCGACCGATCCCAGTATGGCGAGATGAGAGTCCCCAGATGACGTTCTGGGTGCCGTCAAATGGTCAGGACAGCCGCGTAGTGCGAGGATCGGGCGGCGCGGTAGTCTGATGAGAGGAGAGCATCGATAGGACCATCGCGCGGCTGATCCGACGTCAACGACGTCTACACCTCCCAACCCCCTCGGTTCGTGATGTAACCGTGACGGCCGGTAGAGGACAGCGCAGAAGTACCTGTAGGTATATATTGATCCCGATCGTACTGGGAGACCCGCTTTCCCTCCAACAACACCACCCGATCCATTCGATACACACGACCTCGAACCCCCCAAACCACCCATCAACGCAGACAGAACCAGCAACATGTCTGACTACAAGCCCACCGGTACGCATACGCACTCCAGCAAACCCAACACCGCAGCAGGCGACTGACACAGTATCCCAGAGCACGACGGTCTCCGCAAGGACGGCCAGCCCGACGGCCGCGTAGGCACCGGCCGTGAGTCTCTTCTCGACCGCGTCCGTCACTGAGATGATAATCATGGATTGACCGCGTTCTACAGAGTTCGCCGGCGGCAAGGTCGACCCCGTCGAGGCGGGCAAGCAGGGCGGCCACGCCACGGGCGAGAGCGATGGCAGCTCCAGCGGGGGCAGCGGTGGCGGCAGCGGAGGCAAGGGCCAGTTCGCGGGCGGCAAGGTGGATCCCGTCGAGGCTGGTCGCAAGGGCGGGAATTCTTGATGTTTGGGCAGACTGTCACGATGTAACGGAACCATCTTACATTTAATTCACCATGATACTGTGCATTGTACTCGGGAGGTTGCAATGGCGCATACTCTGCGCTTCTCTGTCTGTCAAGTTACTGATGTTAGTAAGCTGTAGCCATTGCAAGGGAGACCACGCATGAAACTTTTCCATATCACAAGCTAATATACTACAAACAAAACCCCATATCAGATCTCCAACACACATCATCAGAGTCCCGATGTAGACGATGATGCATTGTCCGCTGTGAGCCTCCTCCCCGACACTACAGAGTAGGCGTCGGCCCAAACTGAGTCACGAACGTCGTCCCCGTGGTACTCGAAGCGAGCTTCGTCTCGGTCGTGAACACGAACACGGTCTCGGTCCCGCTCTTGACCGACGCCGTGCTAGCTGCGCCCGCCGTCAGGCTGCCGGTGGCAGATATGTACAGCGTCGTCGTGACCGAGGCCGATGGCGGCGTTGCGGTGGAGGCCGGGTAGATGGTCACGGGCGGCGCAGCCGTCGCGGCCGACGGGATGGTCATGGCCATGTTCATCTTCAGCAGCGAGAAGGGGGCGATGTGGGGTTCGCTCACACCGTCGTTGTCCGAGTCCGCCAGGTACATGACCCCGGCTCCGTTCGACAGGGCTTGCACGGTCGTGTTGCCAATGCTGGCGGTCGTGCCCCAGGGGATGCTGGCAATCGTGTCACCGTTCGAGCTGTAGATGTTGGTGATGTTGGTGGCTGGGTTTGGGACGGCAGTCGCAGAAGAGACGGCCCCGCCAAGCAGCGCACCGTACGTTGGGGTGGCGGCTCCTGTACCAGTGGCCGCGGCGGTGGTAAGGGCGCTGATTTGGGTCGCAGCCTGAATGATTGAGGCGGCGAGGCTAGAGAAATATGCGGTGGAGGCACCGTTGATGACTACGCCTGCGCCGTTGGTGAGCACAGAGTATGTCTGGCTTTGGACTACCGCTTGAGAACCGTAGGCAAGATCGAAGTGGGCACCGTTGCTACCGGCGAAGTCGACCTCGTTGTTGGCAACTTCTTGCACGGCAGTAACGGTCTGGCCAGAGTTTGCGAAAATGGCGCCTGCGTTCGATAGAAGAGCTGCGGCGGACGTGGTGGTTGAACCAAAGATCGTCGTCGATATATTAGAGGTCACAGAAGGGAAGGTCACAGTCGGTGAGGCGACGGCGCCCGTGGTCGAGCTTGAACCAAGCAAGCTAGACAAAAGGGAAACGCCTGGGTTGCTTACTGTGCTATTCACAGAGTATGTGGTTGCCGAAGAAGCGCTCGGGGATGTCATGCTTGTTTGCGTCGAGGTCGACAACGTACTGGAAACGCCATTGCTTGTGGTAGATGCAGAGGCGCCAGATAGAGGCTTGTAGGCAAAGTCGACGTTCGAGTTGCTCGATGATCCAGTGACCGAGCTCTTGAAATAGCAAGTGCCAGCACCGGACCCACCAACATACGCTGGAAGAGGTCAGTAAGGTCCACCAGGAAGGATGGAATTGCTCGTTGCATGGGACATACCAAAGCCAACACACTGCAAAATGGCATCGCACTGAGAGAAGCATCCTTCAAAGGAGCTCGCGGAACCGCTCTCAAGATCGCCGCCGTAATGGTCGGTGTTGCATTGCACCGTGTACCCGTCGAAAGTCGAGCCCACGGAGGCACAGCTACCTGTCACGGCGCTGGACGGGGCAGCGGTAGATGAGTTGCCACTAGAAGTAACAACAAGAGATGTCGACGACGTGAAACTCGACGTGGCGTTGGAACTACCGGAAGCGCTTGTCGATGAAGCACTTTGACTGGAGATCCTCGATACCGAAGTCACTGTACTCAAAAGACTGGAATTCGAAGCACTGAAGGTTGAAGCAGGCGAAGATTGAGCACTTGTGAGCAAAGTGCTCGAGCTCAAAGCACTACTGCTAAAGCTCAATCCCAGGCTGGTCGAGAATGAAGGCGCCAAACTGTTGGTCGAATTCGCACTGGATCTGCGGTAAGCAACGTCCGCGTTCGACGATGTCAGGGATGGCGTTGCAGAATTGCCAGACTTCAGGTAGCAAGTGCCAGGCCCGTTGCCGACCAACCACGAGAATGCAGTGCAGCCACTGGTCTTGTCACAGATGGCGAAGCAGGACTGGAAGGTCGGTGCAGACGCGATCGTGAGGTCGTTCGCAGGAATATCGTGCTGGCACTGGACTTCGTAAGATGCGCCATTGCTGTCCGTGTACAGCGTCGGGAGCTGGCTATTGCCAATGCTTGCGCAGCTGCCCGACGCCGCGCCCAACGCCGTGCTGTAGGTCGGTAGTGGTGAGATGAGCTGCGCAGCATCGACGTTGCTATTCTGCCCGCCATTGCCGGCAGCGCTCTTGAGGTAACAAGTACCCTGGCTGCTGCCTCCCACGAAGGAGAATGCGGCGCAGCCCGAGATTTGATCACAAGCTGTGTAACAGTCGGCAAAATAGCCGCTAGCCGTGCCTATATCGTTACCCGCGAAGTCGTAACCGCACTGAATCGAGTATGTGTGGTTGTTCGCATCGGTGTAAGTCGGGCCTTGAGAGAGGAGAGCGGAGCAGCTCTTGGCAGATCCGGTCGCAGTCGGTGTGGACGAGCTGGACGAGGTGGTCGAAAAGATCAAAGAGGATGATGCCGAGGAGCTCGACAAGGTGGAAAGAGCGCTGCTCGACGACGAGACTGCAGCGCTATTTGACGAAGTTGGACCGCCAAACGCTGTCGAAGAGGAATTGGATGACGCAGAGGCCGTCGCCAGCATGGACTTTGATGAGTTCGCAGAAATAAGCTTGGCAGAGTCTGCTCCATTCGTCGACGCGGATCCACTCACAGCACGGCTCTTCAGGTAGCAAGTTCCAGCGCCCTCTCCCCCGAGGAAGGAGAACGCCGTGCAGCCAGATGTAGCATCACAGGCAGCGAAGCAGCCTTTGAACGACGAGGCGCTCTGGCTCGAGAGGTCGTTACCGTTGTAGTCGTACGAACATTGCACCTGATACGTATTGCCATTGCTGTCTGTGAAGTTGGAGCCCTGAGCTGCTAGATCGGCACAACCGCTGGAGGCTCCCGAGGACGTAGTGCCAGTTGAGCCTGAGGATGGAGAACTCGAGCCGCCTGTGTTCGAGGTGCTGAGGTGGAAAGCCGAAACGATGGAACTTCCCGCTGAGGAATACGTACCCTCCGCCGTCTTGAGATAGCAATTACCACTATCGCTTCCGCTATAGGTGAACCCTGCGCATCCTTGGGTGTTGTCACAGGCGTTGAAGCAGGTTGCGAAACCCCCAGTCATGACAGGGTACGTTGAAAAGGAGCCCTGGCTGTTGTCTTGGCTGCAATGAATGACGTAGGTAACATTGTTGGCGTCGGTATAATGCTGGCCACTGGTATATGTCACGCCCCCGGCTGTGCAAGTAGCTGATGCAGAGGCCGACGCGGTTGTGGACGATGTCAAGACCACAGACGACGATCCACTTGACAGACCGCTGGTTGACGTAGAAACGATCGATGAAGGCACCGTGGTGACAGATGAAGCCGAAAGCGAACCCAACAAGCTCGAGAGCGTGAGAGAGGCAATGCTAGACGAAGGGGCTGCGTTGGAGATGGACGCTTTGTCCGAAGTAGAGGACGGAGAAGTCGGGACTCCAGGGAGAGAGGTCGCCACGATGGTGATGCTCGATGTTGAAAGCTTTGTCGGAGCCAGAGTCGTGCTAGAAAGTCCGAATGTGGCGCTGGGCCCTGGTAAAAGCGTTGAGTTGGACGTCGGGGTGCTGGCAGGCAGAGCAGACGATGCAAAGGTGACGATGCTGCTCGTCTCCGATGCCTGCGAAGCCAACTCACCAGCCTGACTCTGCACAGCCGACACTTGAGACCCCAAACCAGACGTCAATCCATTTGGGGCCCTGAAAGAAGCTGCCTCGGCCAGCAAGCTGGATGCCTGGGCGGCAGCACCGCTCAGCTGTGCGGCAGCGCTGGCAGCTTGTTGGACCGCTACGCTGGTACCCGCTGACTGGAGCGAGGAGCCCAGGGCTGCAGCACTGGATAGCTGCGCCTCGGCACTCGATACATCGCTGATGATGTCTGAGGCTTTTGCTGGGGAGAGAGACGTAATGATTGAGTTAGACGAGATCTTTGCCGTCGCAGCGGACACAAACGAGGTTGCCAGGCTGCTTGCCTGCGCGCTCGGGAGTGACTGGGCGCCAGATGAAACCATAGAGTTGATGAAGCTGCTGGCTTGTGCGCTTGGGATTGACGGAGCAGATGAGAGGGTGGAGTTGATCAAGCTGGACGCCTGCGCGCTGGGAATAGCAGGTGCTTGTGTGCTCGGGCTGTTGAAGACTGACGCTGCAGCCGCGATTCCATTGCTTGCTGCGCCCACAAGCGCACTAGACACCGCGGACTGCAAAGTGCTGGCTGCAGAAGCTTGGGCAGCGTCAGAAAGACCAGCAGAAGCGGCGGACGTGAGAGCAGCCAAGGCGGAAGATAATGGCGTGCCAGCGGGCACTAACGAAGCCATAGACGAGAGGCCTTGGTCGACGACGCTGGAGACAGCTGACGCGGCGGAGAGTAGGGCGTCTGGCGCAGCTGTTATGGCTTGGACCACATTGCTCGACACCGCTTGCTCGACACCGGCCAGCAAGTTGTTGATTGCAAAGGTCGGAAGACTGGCTGCGGATGCAGTCTGGGCAGAATAAGTGTTGGCAGTGCTAGGCAGTGTTGGCGTGCCTGCTGGGCCTGCTGCTGGCACGACAGGAATTGTCTCGACAGGGCTGGTATATGATGCAACTTTACCCGAAGCGGATGGCGTGTAGAGACCACTGGGCACGGCGTAGGACTGCAGTGAGGATCCTACCGCTGGTATGATGGTGGCAGTCATCGATGATGTGGTCGTTATCGTGGTAGCCGATGTGACCTGGGAACCAGAGCTGCTTGTAATGCCGCTTGAGTTCGCTGCCGTTGGGGACGATGCTGTTGGAACGGAGGTCAAGAGAGCTGTGAATGGGGCGTATCCAGACAAGGAGACAATCGTGGTGTACTGGTTGGCAGCCAGAGACGATGGCGAAGTGAGCACGCCGCTGGGATGGCGATACTCGGTCAAATATTGCGTTTGTGTGTAGGTGGTGAGGATCGTCTCGACGCTGTAAACCTCATCGCCGGGCGAGGAGGTGAAATCGACATCTTGACGCTGTGGGTGTGTCAGTACTTCGACCCTTTGATTTGTCTTGCCTTGTACTCGCCTTTCCATGCTCTACAGGCGACCCGCTAGCGAGTCTCGAAAGAGCTGCCACGCCAAAGCCTGCAGCCTTGAAATTCACCATGGTTAGGGTACAATGGTGTAGCCACCTCGCGAGGCGGTATATGAATCAATAGGAGAGTGTTTGCATCATGGAACAGGGAGGATATCAGCAGCAAAAGGGCAGCGCGAGGTATACCTATCGTTGATTGCATGCCATGAACGGTTCCAAGACATTGAGCTCTCCACCATGTTGAGAAGTGAAAGAGCTCACGCAGACCACATAGGTGTGGGCTGAGGAGACGAAGCTTTCGCATCGTCTGTCGGAGTTCTTGTCAATGGAAAGCTCTATCACAAGGTCAGCAATGCATTGAGCAGTCTCGATGGACTACTGTGTCTGCAGGAATCCACAGTGGAGTCGAGGCGAGACCGAAGTCGTCCAAGCCGAAGGCCAGCGTCCAGCTTTCCAGGCTGACGGTGCCGTCAAGCTTTATTTGCGAATGCTCCCCATCTGCCAAGCCGTGGCCGTCCATTCACCTGCACTGCGATGTAAGCAAGAGATCAGCTGGCCGAGGTACTCGCATCTGCTTCATACCTAAGCATTCCAATCTTGATCGTGGACCGCTTTGCTTGACATATTGACTCTCTTGGAAATGCATGCCGCTGAGACGTGTTTGGCGAACAACGACTCGATGTCGAGGAGCGCCGGTGATGGTATCAGGCAATGCGTGACTTGGCGAAAGAGCTTTGATGTCTGTGGTGATTGACGAGAACCTGCATGGTGGAAGGAAGCAGATGGAGTGAGTACATGTATGTCATGAACTTGGCATCAGTCATGGCGATAGCACCTCCTCTCCCGTTCTGAAGTGCTGGCGCGGTGACGTTGTCTGGCCATACATCCATACATGCATGATGGAGTCTTTCCCCAGCGAAACGCTCCTTGTACAAGAACGCTTTCAAGAGGGCTATTTGTTCTAACAGCCGTGGGCAGAGACATGTAGTGGCATGAGGATGAATGAGGACATGTACTTCAAGGAGTACTCTGGATGAGAAGGACCAAGGGGAAAGAAGGTTGGTGGAGGTGGGCCAGGATGGCACGCGTTTTCGGAGATCTCATCCGGGGGGGCCCGTCCCGTGCCGTCCGATCTGACCAACCACGGCCGCGCAAAGTCTATCCGCTTACCCACTCGATCCAGCACCTCGAATCCTCGAGAGCTTCATTGCTTCTCTTCCGCTGGTCTGGTCTGGGTCCCAGCCATCATCATGTTCACTTGTTGTCTTCATCGCACCCTCCCTGTTTATATTATTACGAGCTCCGCATGATCTTGCGCCCCCGAATTCGCCCAAGATGAGCGACCGCGACGATACTCCACCCCGCCTCTATTGCACCTCGACGCTCAAGGACTTTCTCTCGGGATCGCAAGATGATGGCGCTCTGTCCACACGAGGACAACACCTCCCCGGCCTGCTCGTGTCACGTTCTTCCTCCAACATCGCGGGCATGAGAAAAGGCTTCCCCCGTCGCAAGAGCAGCATCGGGTATGGCCATGGCGAAGACCAACCGCGACGAAGTCAAGAAGACGACCACAGCGATGCCGACCCCGACACCCCGAGTCGCTACCGCTCCACCGCGGCCACTTGGGCTGGGCCTAGCGACGACCATGACGACCATGATCGACGCATGAGTCTGGCAGCAACCATCCTCATGACACCGCAGATGCGAAGCCAACGTTTAATCGGCAACAGTAATCCCAGATATCAGTGGGAGCAGTATTGGAAGTCAGATGAAGAGCTCAAGAAGATGAGCAAGCCATTGCGCAAATACTACGAGCGGAACAACATGTTGATCCAGCACTACATGTATATCGACAAGTTGCTGGATTCGAGTCTGCCACATCACTTGATCCAAGAGTACAACCAGCCCGGATCCAACTCATCCACTGGCCGGCCATTCGATCCGTCCGACGTCCCAGCAACCATAACAGAGGAGGGACCTACGCCGCATGACTCGCCCGAGCTTTCTGGCAAAGTCCAACAACCGAGCCCTGACGGCAGTATTTCCATGAATGGAAATGGGGCTGTGCAAAAGGTCAAACGTACGCCGAATAACATCTACCGACATAAAGAACTCGATACGTCAGACGAGAGCACGCCTCTGCTTAACAAGCTGAGTCCTTCCTCCGAAGACGGCAACGCCCTCGAATCACAACCCCTCCCTCCCGACCTCGAACCAGACGAGGACGTCGGCTCCCAATCCCGTATCGTTACCATCGCAATCGCAGTCAACGGTGCAGCGAACGTCGTACTCCTGATTATGAAGGTCATAGTCGCCGCTCTCACGAACTCCGTCTCTGTCTTCGCGTCCCTTGTTGACGCAGCACTCGACTTCCTCTCCACAGCCATCGTCTGGATCTCCACCTACCTCATCGCAAGCTCGGACCAGTATGCTTATCCCATCGGCCGACGACGTCTTGAACCTGTTGGCGTACTCGTGTTCTCCGTCATCATGTGCACTGCCTTCTTCCAAGTCGCCATCGAAGGTATTCAGAAACTCGCCGGTCCAGACCATACCGTCGTCCGTCTTACTGTGCCCGCAATCGCAATCATGGTCGCGACGGTCGTTGTGAAGCTCGCTTGCTGGTTCTGGTGCCGGCTGGTCAAGAACAGTTCCGTGCAGGCCCTCGCACAAGATGCAATGACGGACGTCATCTTCAACACCTTCTCCATCATCTTCCCTCTGATCGGCTTCTACGCGAATATCTGGTGGCTAGATCCGCTCGGCGGTGTCTTACTGTCAGCCTACGTCATCACGAACTGGGCGCGCACGAGCAGCGAGCACATTCGGAACCTGACCGGGTGCGCCGCGACGGCAGACGAGAGGAACATTTTGCTTTATTTGACCATGCGCTTCGCCAAAACCATCAAACAGATCCAGGGTCTACAGGCATATCACTCAGGGGATAAATTGAACGTGGAGGTCGATCTCGTGTTAGATGAGGGCACCACGCTGCGTGACTCGCATGATTTGGGCGAGTCACTGCAGTATGTGCTGGAGTCGGTGCCGACCGGTGAGTGCTTCTCTTCCAGTGACTGATTGATTCGAGATGTGTTTGCTGATGTTCGCCGTAGTGGATCGAGCATTTGTGCATTTGGACTATGCGAGTTATAACCTGCCGAGTCATATGCAGCAGGATTCATGATTGTTATGATGAATGTAGTTCTACATTTGCGACTCACGTATGACGGAAGATGGCCATGTACGACCCACCGTCACTGACAGTACTAGATGGCCAAAGTAGAAAGGAAAGCATTCATCCGTGCATAACCGCTTCAACCTGGCTTCGCTTAGTGCTTGTCATCCAACTTTGCTCATCACTACTTCATGCTCGATCACTGAAGGCAGCGGAATTTCAACGCAACCACATGCACGATTGAGACGCCCGTTGGTGTACTATAAGAATGGACCAATGCTGTAGGCGAACCAACATACCCAAGCGGCAGCCCTACCACACATGATGCAACGGAAACAACAGCCCTATCAAGCATGGCAGCGGCCCAGTATGGCGCCGGATCACCTTATGAACGTGGGCCTGAGTCTGGCAGGCGTCGATCGTTTGGAAGGCTTCAAACCCGAGGATCCCGGCCTGCGCAACAGAGAAATCGCGCAAAGCAGGAAGAGGGTCAAGGCAATGGGGGGAGGGAGGTGGCAGACGAGCATGGGAGGGTATGGGATATGCAAGAGAAGGCCGTATGGCGCCAGATCACATATGACGGCTACACAGTACCCGGTGGGAACGCAATGTCCTTTGCGAAACGCCATCCGGCACCGATGAAGCTTCGATCATGGCTCATCACGCTTGCCGATCAGGTAGGTCGATCCATAGCTCATGCTGTGCGCCTGGGCCTTTGGGACTTCGTGGCTGGCGAGGTAACTGACACCATCTTAGCATTCGTGCGCGATTCTGTGTGAGTTGTGGCCCATTGCGCAGCAACAGCTCGTCCAGGCTGGAGGCCTCAGCCTCTCGATGGCTCAGCGCCGGGACAAGGTGTTCGAGACCATCATCATGCGTCATCCTCAGGAGCAATTGCCACAGAGCGAGGTCCAGAGGCTTGCGGCGGAGTGGTGGGATGTCAACCGGGAGCTGTCTGAGATCCCGATCATGGCCAAGGCGTACTGTGAGTATTTTGCCGTCGAGAAGGTCATTTTGCTAGGACCGCCAGAGGAGGGGTCGACGGCAGTTGCGAGGGAAGCTGTCACGTCGTCGAACGCGATCACGATGGTCACTTTCGAGCAGAGGAAGGAGTTCATGACGTCCTTTGCAGAATGGCTGCAGCAGTCTCGGACTCTTTCAGTCAAGGATTCTGAGGCCAAGATGAAGGCCATCATGCAGGGAGATCTTGACGAGCAGATTCTGGACTGGATCAAGGGTGGCAGACCTGCTGCCGCACATGAGCAGCCACATCGGCCGTCTCAATCAACCTTGAATCCAGCAACTCCACTGCCTGAGCTGCAACCTCAACAGCACGACCCGTCTTCTGCACAGATGCCGCCGTACAACCAGGCTTACCAGCAGCCTCAGCAGTACCACCAGGGCTACCAACAAACTGATATGATCCACACCACACAGCAGGTTCCCGTCCATCACACTGTCGAATACGACTACGCCCACCAACAAGCTTATCAGCAGGATCCAGGCACCTCCCAACCCAACTATCAACACCCGCCTCAACCATACCATCCAAATCCTGACTATGCACTCGCCCAGCCTAGCTACGCGCAACAACAATTCGGGTATGCAGAGCCACAGAGCAAATCCAGTCTCCGCAGCCGGTCCAGCACGGCTATGCGCAATGGTCGACGGCCGCCGCCGCCGCGGCGTACAGTCCGGACTTGGCTCCTGTAGTACAGGCGCAGCCGCCGCAGCACCACACCAGCCAGGTCAGCACGCACGCGCTCGGCTCCAGCACTACGACGACGACGACGACGGAGAAGAGGTCGGTGTACAGCGAAACGGAGACGAGCACCTCGACTCGGTGGAGCTAGAGGGGGCCAATGCAGCTATCTTGGGGCTCACAGCAGCCCGCAGACGGAGGTGTACTACGTAGGCTATAGCTATTAAGTCTCCTCGATGAACGCGGGAGAGGCAAGAGTGCGAAGGGGCGATGAGAAGGGGCGCTCGGTGTGTAGATTGCAGCTCGCGCGAGCCAATGTGAGACTGGTGAGGAATTACCGCCTGGCGCCCATGGTGACTGATGTCGATTTTCGTAGCTTCTCGTGACCGTCGATATGATTCGTCGGATCGGTGAGTGTAGTTAGTTATTTTGGAAACATCATGGGCGAGACGCGGCATACGCTGTGGTGGACCCACGAGTGTTCCGCGACTTGCACCTTTGCACACTGCACGGTGTCAAGTCGCTAGGCCTTGACCGTGACGTTGTCAGCCTGACCGTGACGGCGAGGACTCATCAATTGCCAGCAGATCCGTGAAGCCCACTCACGATCGATAGGGCTGGCTCAACCGTCCGACTCGAACGAGTCACTCAAGCCCGCAAGTTAATATCGGAATGTAGAGAGAGGGGCAGGCAGGGAGTAATCGACGTGTGTCTGCAGTGCTTGAGACACGTTGGCGTATGATGGATCAGAGACAGTCTTCACCATGCGCCATGGCTCGCCAGGACAAGCGACTCACAGTCACCAGAGACATCACGTCGCAAACAGTATTAAAACCCCACGACCTCGCCCCCCGGAATACCTAGACCTGACCTTCTTCGCAACAACAACAACCCCGGCTCCAACCTTCCCGAATCAGACTTGAATCAGAATACCACCCTCCACGACATGACAAGAAACCACCCAACCATGCGCGTCCACGACCCGCCAACAAGCGACCTATACCAAGACGCCCTGCCGCGCCCCCGCAACACCGGCCGCGACGATCCTTCCCAGAGGCGTAGGTCGGCCTTCGACAGCACGCGCCCCCCCACGCAACGATATGCTCGCGCCCCGAACGACGAGGACGCCTTCGGCAGCCACACCCCAGCTCCGCCCATACCACCCCAGCGCGCCGTGCGGAACAATCGACGGTCGCCGTTCGGATACGAGGGCCTCGACATCCCACCCCTGGGCCCATCACCACGCAGGGAGACCGACGGCGCATGGCTGGCCAGACTGCTCCACCGAGCCAAGCTCCGAGACTTCGACTACGATGCTGATCCCGAGGACGACGAGCTCGACCCGCCTCGCGCGCTCTGGTACGAGAGCGACGACGAGCTTGGAATGTCAAATGTCCGACCCTCCCGTAGAAATTTCGGCGAGGTCGGTCTCGGATACGACAGGCGGTTTCCGCACCAGCCAGAGCCGTGGATGAGCGGCCGACTCCCGCGGTTCAGGCTGCCGTCCTATGGCGGTCGTCAAGATCGTATCAATAATTTGGCGATGCCGTCACGTGCGAGACCGTGTCCGGAGATGGAGTTTGCCGGCCTCGGCTTCGAAGACGACGAGGATCCGTTGGAGGGCAGGCCTTATCGTCGAGGTGCTGGGATGGGCAGAGCGGCGGGTTCACGGGCCGGGCCTTGGAGGAGATATCACGGGTGAGAACAAGGAGTGTGCCCTGTTGCGTTTGCCGCTCGTGATATGGTGGCAAGGTGGCGCGACCGTACAAGCAGGAACATGAAGCTGAGATGCACGGGTTGGAGACGGTGCAGGTTGGCGTGATCGGTAGATGTCATTGAGGGGTTTGTATTCATCAGCGTCTTCACATGTGGTGTGTAAATGGACCATTATGACCATGATGCGCGTCGCCCGAATGCAAAGCGAATAGGCTCACGAGATGAAAGTGAAGATTGCAATATGTATGAATTGCGAAATGATGAGAGCAGATACTTACTTTTACAAAACGCAACAAATCTTACCTCCAGACAAAGGAAATATTGTCTACAATCTGTCATCTCCAAACACCCCAGTGCTAAACCGCACATAGTACTCACTGTGCGCGCTGTCTTCAGAAAAGCGGCTCTCGGCTGGTGTCGGCCTTGCAGCATTGAACTCGACGAACGGACAGGCATTGTCAGACATGCGCGCCCCAGAATTGTACTCTGCCACGATCGCGTCCACCATCGGAGAGGCAAGCGTGACGAGCGATTCGGTCGTCAAGCGATCCGCCGGGTCCGCCTGCAAAGAATCGAGCAAGATCCTTTTGATCGCAAACCAGGCGTTGAATCTAGTTCCCTCAAGGTTGTCGCGTATCAGTTCCTGCGTGTAGTCCCGATGAAGGTTATTGAATGTGCACAGCCTGACGAGAGAATACAGCGTAGCGCCAAAGCAGTAGATGTCGCCGGCAGGTTTACTGCTGACGCGGTCACGTGCGGCCAAGTACTCGGCACGGTTCGACTGGTCCATGTCACTCACGTGATCAATCTCTGGAGGACAGTACCCTGGTGTATTCGGAAAGCCGTCTTGAGACCCTTCAGGACACAAGAATCCGACATCGCCAAGGACGATGTCCGGTAGGCCGCATGGCGAGCTGCCTGAGGTGCGAAGGAAGACATTGTCGGGCTTGATGTCCCGATGGACGAGCCTATGGCGGTGCAGGAAGTCGAGAGCATCGGCCATCGAGACGATGAAGTGCAAGTAGAACATCATGGGCAGCTGTTGCGCCGGGCGCCTGCGACGCAGAGTCGCCCAATGTGTGATGAAGTCTCCCAGGTCTCCACCGTCGCAGAATTCTAGGACAATGTTGCATGTCAGCCTGTCGGTCCAGAAACATTCGATGCCACCTACAATGTTTGGGTGGCGTCCCAAGCCTTGCAGAGTCTGAAGCGCAACGACCTCCTGAGGCAAGTCAGCATCTCCTTGTGCCACTGTAATTGTCTTGAGGACGACCAGCCCGCCCGTAGCTGTCTCTCTGGCAACCTTCGCTGCACCTTGGCCTGAAGGGTCGAAGTTGTGGATCACTTCAAAACCATGTTGCGAGAGCGATGGCGCGCTGGCCACGACCGGCAGTCTGGAACCAGTCAGTCGTTGGCTGAGCGGATTCATCGCCACACCACGGAGTGGTTCGTCTCTGCTGGGAGTCTCGGGCGGATTGGTCTCGTTCCACTCACCTGTGGGCAAGCCGGGCTTGCGGGTATTGGCGGTAGTAGCTGCTTGTGCCCTGGCATACCTGTGGACAAATTGGTGCAGCCCGACGTAGCTATCGGCCGACCGAGCAGGTTGATGGACTCCACTGAAGCCTGCAAATGGGGAATCACTCGGCGCTATCCCAGCCTCCAAGTCGCGAGGGGTGACAATGCTAGATGCGGCTGGACTGGGTAACCATTGTGTCCTTCTGTTGCTCATCGCACCGTAGTGTCGCTCTTTGTCTCGTTGTAACAATGGTTGGCGAGGGTTCTCCATGTAATGTCTCTTCCTCGGAGTATACCGCCGGAACAGCTCACCACATGTGAGTGCGATAGCGAGAAAGAAGAAGAAGGGGGTCGCTAATATGAATGCGACCTCGGGGTTGTGGGTATGCATCGTAAAGGTGTGCTGCTCAACGGTTCGAAAGCTGGAGTCAAAGGACGTCGTGCACAAACAGACCCCGAGAGTACAATTGGGTAGGAGGACCAGCCTGATTCAATGCTTTCGTCAAGAGAAAGCTTACCCAATTGATGTCTCCGGCTGTTGTGGAAGGCGCACGATGATCCCGGAGGATGGCATAGTGCGCCGTCCGGAGCTATATGAGCTCGCTGGAGGTAACAATGGACAAAGGATCCGCGCGAATGTCTCAGAAGTTGCTGACAATGTGACATTGTCCAGGTTGGGAAGGAGGTGAGATCGAACAAAGAGCCAATGGCGATTGTTGGTACAGTCGTCCCTGTGACCATCTCCAGAAGTGACATAGCATCGGACTCAACACGGCCGGTCGGGCAGCAGTCGTTGGAGCAGAACCGTTCAACAAAGGATCTCGGCGATTGTCCGTAAAGAGGTCAGACGTTGGAAAAGTCCTGGGTGGTGTGCGACTTGGCGGTCTGTCTGCCGCCAAGATGTCGACATTCTAGAAGGACATCAATTCCACTCACGGTAGACCACTGATTTCCTAAAAGATTGTTCTCGGTGGGAAAGGCGCCGAGGCGAATGCTTGACCAGCAAATCGCATCAAGTGACTCCGAGGAGGGCAAGAGTCATTCGGTGGTACCGCGCCTATTTGTAGGCGCCAGGAATCACAGTGCCCATATTTAAGTATTACGTCGCTGTCCTCTTGATGCTCTGGAAGCAACCTGAAACGTTGAGTCTCTGTCAATGGAAGCTGAAAAGGCCCTTTGCACCGCCATCGCATCACCGATGACGAATTCACGCTCTGAGAAACAGGCAGTGTAGTGCGGGCACAGGTCCTGAGGAAGCAGAGAGATAGGCGTTCCTGAAGAAGGTTGTATAGGATGCTGGCGTCCGATGATACAAGGTGACCGTGGCGGGGGTGAAGGGTATAGTATGCCCACGTCGGTAGGGTACAAGGACTTCCCGGACCTTGTTCAGATTTCCATTTCGAGCATAAAGCCGCTCTTCACATCCAGAAGCTATTGGCGGGAACCCAATCGCGAAGGTGACCTAGGACCCCGTGGCTACGTGTGGACGTTCGAAGGCTCTGTCTATATCAGAGGCAAGCGCTCGCCGCGTGAATGCTGTACCAGGTTCGGCGGCTTGGCTCATCACCTCATATGAGCAAAGGAGCCCCCCGAAGGCAATACCGATTGTGGTCAGCAGTGTATCTGGCAATCAGCAGCGGATCTGTTGCCCTTGAAACACCCACGATGTGCCTAGATGCCTTACCTTAATTACGCTTCTTCGATGGACAGTGCATCCGATCAATTGCCTTGCGTCCTCGCTCTGAGAGAGACGCCATCTCTACGTGATGATCTGGCACATGGTATCTTGTCGGGAATGTAGGAGCATGATACATGATAGAGCTGATGGGGTAGCTGGTCGTGATGATCGCCGAGGTCGATGCTGTACATACATTATGTATCCGAGGACTTGATCATCATCAGCGGATGTCGTCGGATCCAGATGCCAGACAGGTCGATGCCAATGCTGAAGATGCACTGGACGCCTGCATTTACCCGGTGCAGCTCGTCGACATACTTCCTTGGCGACGCTCAGAGGCCACCTGCAACCAACACCGGCATGGTGATGATGAGGCCCTAGACCGTCGACGTCGACCCCTACCGGACCATCACGACAAGCATGGCCATGGCCAGGAGCGCACCTCCCCTTGGCCTGCCGAAGCCTGACGCTGCCCGCCGTCCCGTCCATTGCCAAGACTTCCGCCGTCAGCATGTCCATGGCGCGTGTGTCAGTCAGAGTGCGAGAGGCGCTTTCCGGGTGTGTACATGCGCTACATGCTGTCCGCAGCTTCTCTTTGCGCAAGATTGGTGGATTGGGGGTATACGTAACTCTGGACAGGCTTCACGTTGGAGGCTGCTCTGCGCTGGCTGAAAGAAGCGGCCCAGCAGCGTGGAGCTCCCGAAACCATGTCTTGATGATGGGGCGTCCGAGCATCTGCCCTCGGTCATTTGGATTCCGGGATCCCCAGGCGTCCCATGGTGCTGGCGGACCCACGAGTCAGTCACGGTCGTAGGTGTGCGCCGACGTACAGGCCGATGCAGGATAGGACCATGCAGGTGGCCGCACGCTGGTCCTGCTCCGTCGCCATCCATTCATCACGGGTCACGCCCTGCCGAATTCGGCTCGTGGTGGGTGGTCTTGGCGAGAATGACCAGGACATGTCACATCGGCATCGGCATGCCGCACGCACCGTGGGCCGAGGCCGCGGCACGTGTGTGGGGAGGGTCTGGGCGGGCGCCAAGGCAGATCTGGCGCGTCTGCGCAAGGATGTCGGAGCAAACTGGTCACTAGTACATGTACGTACTTGTCCACCAGAGCAGTGAGATGGTGGTGAAGAATGTGAGGTATACCTTCGTCAGGGACCTGAAGTAGACACCCGGACGTATCCCCACTTGACGTACGCTCATAGCACGTGCCACCTCGACCAGCACCGCTCCGGCAGTCTCCCTCTGTCGGGCCTCTGCTTACGGAGTACATGTACTGTAGAGGTACTAATTCTTATTATTATCTTTATTTACCGAAGTTCGTGCCAAGGAGCAGGCGGGCGGCAGGAGCAAAAGGTTAAGCTCATGCATGCATGACCGACTAGGTCCAGTGGCTTGCAGTAGCCTTCCCGTCCTGCAGCACCCACGCAACTTGCAAACTCGCAACCCTGTCACAGAAGGCTGCACCCGTCTCTGGTGGATCGATGTTCGCAACGCTTTCGTGGCTCGAGGCTGGGCCATTCAAAAAGCTGCTCGCCCCTCCGCTTTTCCCATGCACCGGAGCCTTCCCCTCCCCGTTTCACCCATCCGCCCCTTCGCACCGTCGCTCATCCTCGCCGCCACATCGCATCCGCCCGGGCCTGATATCAGGGCGACGGAAAATCATCCCTGGAGTGCTGGGGACGCGCGGGCGACGGACACCAGATAAGAGAAGGCAGTCCAGCAATACTGCCAAGTGGTCCCAAAAGAGCGGTATCGAGCGGAGGGCTACAAAGTCGGCTCGAACAAGTCCGTGGCAGCACCCGAGGCCACCTTTGCGGACAATATACACGCTGGTCTATCGTGCATTGGAGGAGCTGCACGAGCCGAAATGTACAACGCGCACCGCGGCATACCTGGTGCGCCGGGAGGGCATCCGGGCTCACGGTTGGCCGAGCTGTTGGACGAGGTGAAGCGCGAGTTCGAGCAGCAAGCCAATCGCTCAGGCGAACATGAGCATCAGCGTAAGCACAAAACTCCCAGGACGCCATGCGTGGGCGTCGACTAATGGGGAAGCAGTCGCGTCTCAAATCCACGAGATGGAGCTCGTTCGAGGGAAGATCTACCAGCTCGAGCAGACACACCTTCAGATGAAGTCCAAGTGAGTGCAGCTCGGATGCACGCTGAACGGGCGGTGAGCTGACACGAGCAGATATGAGGAAGAGATACAGCGTTTGCGCCATGAGCTTGAACAGCGTGGTGGCCCATCCCAGGGTCCTCACGTCGGCCCATCGCATCCGCCACCGCCTCCGATCGGACATGGCAGCGGCAATCTGTTCCAGGGCATCATGGCAGGCAATCAAGGCGGCCAAGGCCTGGCCCCTCCGCCGCAAGACCAGCCAGGTCAACCAGGCCTGCCGGGACATATGCAGCCCCAAGGTCCGCCGGGCATGACTGCGCCGCCTGGTCCTCCAAACAATCCGTTCTATCCCCAGGGAGGCCCGCCTGGTGCCATCAATGGCTACGCGCCTGGCGCCCCTCAGCTGACGGCCTCTCCCGGCCCGGGTAAGCCCAGGCTTGGTGGCCCACCTGGAGGACCTGCCACGCCGCAGCAGACCCAAGCCAACCCGTACCCGAGCTCTCCAGCTCGTCTCGCGCGCCCAACACCACCTCCGAATCGGGATCAATTCGGCGCCGCTGATTTTCAGTACACACCTGCTCAGATCGATCAGATCGGTAACCAACTGTCCGAATTGGAGCCAGACAAGCTGCCTCCCCATATGAAGAAGCAGGGTGACGACTGGCATGCTGTCTTCAATCCTCGCGTCCGCAGAAGGCTGGATGTGGATCTCGTCCACAACCTGGCTCACCAAAGCGTCGTCTGCTGTGTTCGCTTCAGTGGCGATGGCAACTTTGTGGCCACGGGCTGCAACCGTAGCGCTCAGATTTTTGACGTCCATAGCGGCCAGCAGGTGTGCCACCTCCAAGACAATCAGACTGCACAAGAGGGCGACCTGTACATTCGCAGTGTGTGCTTCAGCCCCGACGGAAAGTATCTGGCGACCGGCGCAGAAGACAAAATCATTCGCGTGTGGGACATCAACACCCGGCAGATCCGCCACAGCTTCGCCGGCCACGACCAAGACATCTACTCTCTGGACTTCGCAAGCGACGGACGCTACATTGCATCAGGGTCTGGCGATAGGACGATCAGACTCTGGGACATCCAGGAGAACCAGAATGTGCTTACGCTGTCCATCGAGGATGGGGTCACTACCGTCGCCATCTCTCCGAACGGTCGCTATGTGGCTGCCGGCAGCTTGGACAAGAGCGTCCGCATTTGGGACACCCAGACCGGCGCTCTCATCGAGCGTACTGAAGGCGAGCAAGGCCACAAGGACTCTGTCTATAGTGTCGCTTTCCACCCGCGTGGCACCCACCTGGTCTCGGGATCACTCGACAGAACCATCAGAATGTGGAAGCTGGTTCCATCGGAGTTTGGGCGAGCCCCTGGAGGACATCAACCAAAGGGCGGCGAGTGCGTGCGCACCTTCGAAGGCCACAAGGACTTTGTCCTGTCTGTCGCGCTTACTCCAGATGGCGGATGGGTCATGTCAGGGTCCAAAGACCGCGGCGTGCAGTTCTGGGATCCAAGCACCGGCGATGCGCAACTCATGCTACAGGGACATAAGAACAGTGGTAAGTGGGGTATGAGAAGATATGGACACGGTCGAGATGCTAACACACTGATCCGTAGTGATCTCCGTTGCACCATCCCCACGTCAAGATGCGAACGGCGGATACTTTGCCACAGGTTCTGGTGACATGAAGGCCAGGATCTGGAGGTACAGCACCTATACCGGACCTTGGTGAGCGTTCGAGATCACTCGCGCTGCGGATGATACCAGGGCTTTTCGGACGGCCTTGCTCGCCAAGCGCTCCTAGCCCAGCAGACCATTGACGCTGCTTTCAGTGCGCCGTCTTGAGGGTGCTATACACAAGTCAAGCTCAAAGAGAGCATCCCTGAAGGCCCCGAAGACGTTCACAAGCAGCATTCGCCGAGCATTCGCCTGAAATATGTTTCGGTGGGTACTCTGGCAACAGTATGCGCCGAGAAATGCACAGCTTCTTCCGAATTTCGCTGTGACAAAGATCAGTGTCAAAGATCGCCTGCCGGAAGCAGTGGCCTAGTACAGTAGCATTACTATTATATGGCATCGCTCACTGAAGAGACGCCTTAGCTGCTCACGGATCAGAGGAATGTATTGGTTTCACCAAGGATATAAAAGTGTGTAGTTTGAATTATTTATTAACCTGAACAAGAGAGCTGCATATATTGTCTCGCTCCGTAATTATGCTGTCCAGGTTGTTCCTCTGAGGTGCAGCCTGAGGTTGGGAGGGTTTGGGTTGTTTCCGGCAGGCGGCGCCGAGACGCCGACTCCTGTTTCATCCATACCAGATGCCAATCCCGCAGATACATGTAATAATTACATGTACGCCCTCGGAGAGCGCGCGCATAGCACATCTTACCCCTCTTCCATGCACGAGATCAATGATGGAGACATTCCACAAGCTTGCGGGTGTGCAAGACGCCTCTGACCTCCAAGCCTCCTCCCACGAGCGACCCTCGCAAGCCCATCTCATCCCTGACCGTCCACCTATCCCCGGAGGTGATAGTAACCACAACGGCTTCACCCACCACGACAACAAATCCGACGGCGCGCTATCCCATCGCGCCTCTAGAGCCACTCTACCTCTGAACCGCCGCCCGAGCCACAAGAGCTTCCGCAGCACGCGGAGCAACCGCAGTTCCCACAAAGAGACAGCAGTATCCGATGACAATGCGCCGCCCGTTCCCGCACTGCCGAGGCCGAGCATAGGCACGCGAAGCGTCGCGACCACGAACACCACTGCTGGTGAGGCGGAGGACGGCTTCGTCTGGGGTCCTCAGCATCCCTGTTTCCCACACCCGAACCCGCATTGTTCTCCGGACTCGGACGAAGCCCGGAATACCCGTGTGATCCGCGTGAAGAGAGACTGGCTCGCCTCGGGCGACCTGTACCCTCAGTACGCCAACCTGTACCCGGAAATCTTGGACCCGCTGGTCACAGACTCGGACTTCCGATACCTCATCTCTAACATCAACAGCCGGTGTAAGAGCATGTTCTCCCCCTTTACGACTCGCGCATGGGTGGATTGTGTTGTAGGAGCATTGACGGGGTATGTATGGGACGATTTGGGCTTCACGGGACCCAAGAGGGAGGAGAAGGCTATGGAGAGGTTCTTGGAGGGCTGGAATGAAGAAAGAGCGGTGAAGGGTAAGGATGTCAGGGTGGTGCAGCTGAGGCGGACGGGTTTCATGACGTTGGACTTTGTGGTGCCGAATCCGGGGATCGATGGAGTTGGAGAGGAGCAGGATTGGGATGAGTGAGGGGATGGTCCGACGGTGTGAGGGCAATGTATGTTGGACTTGTCACAACAGGGCTGTGCGGCTTGAGCGAAGGCGTTTGGGAGTCGTTGTTATGGTTTGTATGATACCCTGGTCCGGTCTCGTGCTGTCTCGTACGGCGGGCGGCGGGTCTTCACGTTGCGTCACGTGTAACAGTCTAGCATATCGCATGGCTTTGCTAGGACTAACACATGAAGAAAGCAGTGCAGCGACCATGTGATCAGACCATCGGTTGGCTCCACCATTCGGCGTGCCGACCGCCGAACGAAAAATTCATGACTCAGGCGTAAGCCACGACTTCCCCCCGGTCACATCACCTGCGCCCAAGCAAATACACCAGCTAGACAGCCTCACCACGCATCCACGACACAAACCTCTTCTCCCCCCTACACCTGCCGCGCCTTCTCCTTCCCCATCCCCAACAGATTATTCGGGTCGCCCTCCACAGCCGCCTGCTGCAAGGCCTTGGTACTCATGCTCGAGCTCGTCGCGTCCAGCTTCTCCCTCGCACTCTGGGTCTGCATCTCCGGCATCCTCGGCGCCTCCCGCTTCATCGCCGGGTCGTAGGTGTTGTGGAAGCTGGCGTTCAGGCCCGTCTCTTCGGCCGGCGTGGTGGTGTCGGAGGGGTTGAGGTAGTCGGCTGCGGTCTTTTTGTTCGGGGGGGAAGGGGTGTGGGTGTTAGTTGATGTCTGGGGTTTTGTGAGGGAGGGGAGGCTGGACGGACTAGGGAGTCGAGGGTTTGGGTTGGTGGGTCGTTGTTGTTGTTGTTGGAGGAGGAGGAGGAGGAGGAGGAGGACATGATTGCTTGGTTTTTGTGCTTTGTTTGTAGTTGGAGAGGGGGTGGATTTTTTTGTTTGGTATGGCTATGTGGATAGAGGGGTTGTTTATGTGAAGTGTTGTGTACATGCACCTCCTTACTACCTTAGTATTCCTGAATCATTGCACGGTGAGGTGGTGTTCGAGGCCTAGAGCTATGAAGTCATGCTTAGTGATAGGCTCCAAACCGCTGCCGATCTGGGATGTTCATCACCATTCCCTCAATCATCCTGATTGTAAACTCGCGAAAGCTTTAGATGCAAACTAATAGAGGGTGTAGCCTCCATCACAAACAGCGCGCCCGCGACGGTCTTGAATGGGGAACGAAAAGTAGGCGATCACACACCCACGAACGAGACCTCAGTTGCCATGCTAGCATAAGACCTGGACCCTGAAACCAACCTCACTATCAAGTCCGATCTGTTGATCTTTTCGCCTGGTCGTCAACGACGCTCGCTATCGGACTAAGACTCATGTCTAAGCCTGTTCGAGCTAGATGCATACTTATATCGACCACGACCAGCAACCCTGCGCCCTACTGCAGATTGATTGCTCGTCAGGGATAGAGGACTGCTCTTGGCTTGAAACCCCCCCAATGATGTACGTCTGTTGCTTCTACGATATGCTGCAAAACTATGCACATGCAGAAGATACGGCTGGGCATGAGGTCACTGCATATGTGTAGGTCGGCATAGGGGTAGAATCATGGCCCCTGGATGCTGCGCCGAGTTCCTAGGCTCCAGCAACGACCTGGCTGATTGGAAACACGGCATCTTCACGTTTGAATGTGCGGCTCTCCACGACATATCGGTCTTGCAAGGCGGACGTAGGCTGATCGAGGGCGGATATCGGAAAGGGGCGAAAGGGAACAAAGCATCCTTATCAGTCGTCAGGGGCGCCTTGAGATTTCAGGGACACCACCGCCACCGTCGAGCAAGCACATTCGCTGACGCAAGACCATATGGTATGACCTTCTCCTTAGTTGGGGGCGTCCACAAGCCAAGCCATTGCTATCAAGAACGCTTTGTCGCAGTGATACAGCTGGTGAAAGAGACCGGCCTACCTTGCAACAGAACCATGAACAGAGGCATTGGCGAAACATGCTATAATGGTACGAAGGCAGCTAGGTGAAATCCCTGTCACTATACATGGAGCTCGAGAGAAAATCCCTAACGAGAACAGCAAGGTATAAGTAGCTTGCTCTCTTGCTTGTGCCTTTCGAGCAGAGACCCGATCAGCCATCACTACTAAGCTAGCACCACTGCGCACGATGAAGCTTTCTGCCGTCTTCGCCACCGGTCTTGCACTTCTACTACCTTCTCTATCTGCCGGATGGCACATCGCGGGAAGATGCTGCAGCAACAACCGGGACAAGTGCGTCCTCGAGGAACACCACGACGGCTGCGCTCAATTGGACTACGCGTATTGCGTCGAAGAGAATTACGACCCAGCGTGCAGAGAAGAGTGTGAGAAGGCTATGCCAGACGTATACAAGCATGCAGTGCTCTACACGTACACATGTCCTCAGTAAGTCCAGCGTGAACGATCAAGGCGGATGCCACGCTCCGGAAGCTAATATGTTCAAAAAGTCCTGGAGGCCCGCCGCTTTGTATTTGCAGTCAATGGGATTCTAAGGAAGCTCAACCGGCGAAAACTGGGGGTTGCCGGGTATAAGGTGTAGGCCTGCTGGGGGCTTTGTCGACACCGTTGCCAGACAGCGACTCGATTTCATGGCAGAACGGAATGAGGGAAGCTGGGGACCGGTTCTTTTGTGCTTGAGACCAGGGCCGACAGCCTTGCCACGAGGTTTGTGGGCTTCATGTTGAGGTGGGAGCGCTCGGGCTGGTGGAGTCAAGCGTAGAGGGACTTGGGGCCCATGGGCCCCCTACTAGAGCAAGGGGAGTTCTTCACGTCGTTCTCGGGGATAGACTTGGGTCCACTATGGTCTTGGGTGCTTGGAGTCGTCGGCTGTATATCACTAACGGTGCGAAGGGTGTGGTCAGAAGCATGCCTATGTGAACTCACCATTTGCCTTTGGTACATTCTTGGCATTTGCGGCTGATTTGGCAACCTCGTCTATTGACCGCACTGATTCTCGCGTAGGGTTCCCATCGTCTCGCTCAGGTCTGTCGCCTTCGTCCCGAAGCATCGCTATGCTCGAGCTTCAGGTCCCTGTCTCATTCTATACCATATGTCGCAAGCCTGTACCTACACACGTTCTTCACCCAGGCGCAATAGGGTTCGCACTCGCGGCACATGAGGGGACTCGCAGAGGGACAGCCATCATGGCGAGTGCTGGGTCGCGTTCCGCAGTTGCATCTGGATGTGAATACCAAGGTCATAGAACGTGTTAATTATAGGACTATATACATCAGACGATTTTTACTATATGTTACTTAGTAGGCGCTAACCCTATTAATTAAGGATATTACATCCTCCTCTACTAAGGCTTATATGCTCCTATAGAGCCTATAATATTCTAATATCCTAAACAAACAAAGGAATATAACTATTAGAGGCTAGTTATAAGCCTATATTATAACTACTATAGTTACTACTATTATTATAGCTACGTCGTCTTATATACTAAATCCAGACTATCTTATTCTATAGTTATAGGCTAAATACATCTATATAGTAAGATTTACTAACTACTACTACTTTAAAGAAGCGTAGCTAACTCCTAAAGACTAGCTATTAGAGGTTATAATAGTATTTATATGCCTAATAACATAGTTTGTATTAGTTACAAGGTCTTATAAATACTAGTAAGTAACATATTATTAACCCTATAAATACTAGTAGATAGCTTATATAGTTAGCCTTATAAATACTAGTAGGTAGCTACGTAGTTAATCTTATAAAAGCTATATATTAGTAGTTAGAAGGTTCGTCTATAAAAGACTCTTAACCTCCCTCTAAAACCTTCTTTATTATATCTATATCGACTTCTAATTCTTCTCTCTATTAATATCCTAATTAACTTTAACTTTAACTTTAATAACTTTATTAACTTTATTAGTATTATAGCGTCCGTCTTACGTCGCTCTAGCTCCTCTAAGACTAGTAGTATTGTTAGTAGTAGTTCTAGTAGTAATCCTCCTAAGAAGCCTAATAATAACTACTATAAGAAGCTAGCTTTAGTATGCTTATTCTAGCGTAAGGCTAAGATCGAAGAGATAGTTACTCTAGCTAAGAAGATCGATATAGCTCTTAATAGCTTCTCTAGCACAAAGGTTAAGAGCTAGGATATAACTCGTAAGTAGTATAGGACTATTATCCGCACCTATAATAAGTAGCCTAAGTTAGTCTATATAAAGTAGGGTCCTAAGGCTAAATATATAGAGCTCTTTACTAAGAACTATAAGAATTAGGCTAGTCTATATTACCTAGAGCGTGCGCTAGAGGTTAATAATAACCTAGAAATAAATCCTTATAGTAATAGTAACTATATTCCTTATATTCTAGCTTCTAGTACTAAGGGTACTTGCTTATACTTAGGCAATCTTAGATATACTCGCTATTATAAGAATCTAGGTTCTTATCTCTTTAAGGGCTATATTAGCTTTAAAGATAATAATAGTAATAATCTGTTATTTTATAGTACCTACTTAGGTTGTTTATATAATAATTAGATAGCTAGCTACGACTTTAGTACCTATACTACGACGCCTTACTATATCTCTAAGAGCGCTACTCTTACGCTAGAAGAAGATAGTAATAGCAATAATAGTAAGGAGAGTAAAGAGAGACTCGAGGATAGTCCTACTTAGCCTTTATTAGGTCTAGTAACCTATAAAAATTTAGCTATGTCGATTAGCTCTAATATCTCGATAGCTAGCTAGTAGAGTATTTATAATAGTAGTTATTAAACTGAGATCCTCTCTCTACTAGGTAATAGATTTACGTATATAGAAGTAGCTATAGGAAGAATATATTATATTAGGAAAGGATTATATATCTATACGAACGAATAGTAATAAAACGTCTCTCTCTCGAGAAGAGGAATTGTCTCTACTCTCTCCCCCTTAAATACTCCTCCTAGGGCCAAGCTTGTAGGGCCTTAGTTAGAGGACTAGTAAGTTATAATCTAGTATAACTCTTCTTATTCTAACTTAAGTAGGAAGGTATAAGACTACTCTTTACTTTTTAAT